>NQII01002839.1:1520-38882 GCA_002778355.1 Clitarchus hookeri | reverse complement strand
CAGGATGAAGTTTCACCATGTCACAAGCACTCAGCCCCCTGTTAATTACATCAGTTTAATTACGACCGCGCAAACTGCGTCTGCGGGTCGCGTCTAGGACGGGGGGAATATCGTCTGGCACAGCGTCGAAACTCAAGCAATTGTCATTCACACGAGGGGCTTCCGGCTTTCCTTCTGAGGCAGATTTTTAACTTTCGAAGTAATAGCTTTCTTGTTTTTTTTAATTTCTACAACGATATTCCTAGATCAGACCGACAAATTTCAGGTGCAAATTAATCGCGAAAAAAGAAGATGAAAATGTTTATACTACGACTTATGGTCTAAAGTGAATCCTAAGGGCGGTACATATCTTTGAAGCAGTAAGTTTATTATAGCTACTGGAGATGGAACATTCACTGTCTGGATAATGTGTATAATTTATTGTGACATGCGGGTTGATAATACATATTTTAAATCTTAGCCGTCGTGGAGATTAAGTCAAAATAAAGGTGGTAGCCGTGATTGGTTCCATGAAATAATTTGATAACGGCGACTGACAGGTGTTGTGGTGTTTGCATATCTTCATTCCATTACACATTATCCAGACGCTCAGTGTTCCTTCTTAAATATTTTCACCAACATCATTGTCTAATTTTTCGCGCTAGAGTAGACGCTGAAGATTCGGGATTCTTGGACAAATTCAGACTATCTGTTTTACAGGTTCCTCTTTTGCGCCTAAAATACCATTCCAGGAACACACTACCTTGACTTACTTTCATTTATTCCCTTCCCAATAGGAAGAAATAAATAAAAGTCAGATCACTCGTCATCGAGTGACGTGGCATGGTGGTAACTTACCAGACGCGCATCCGGTAGGACACTGGTTTTGATTCCCCGTCCGGCCATCCTGATTCCGTTTTTCTGTAGATTTCCTGAATCCCTCTAGGCGAATGCTGCGATGGTCCTTAATACAGGCAATGACCAATTCCTTCCCCGTCTACACTTATCTCAGCACATTTTTTGCCCCTAATTACCCCGGTATTCACCAGACGTTAGTCACTACCCTGTCATATTTTTTTTCTTTTTCCGTGGTATATCGACTGGAATCGCTAAACTAATTCCCACAGCATAGACTAAAGTAGAACAAAATTAAGTTGTAGTAACATACCTATGTATGTATGTATATATATATATATATATATATACCCTGTCCCCCTTTTTAAATGCCGTTGCCTCCCTCCCCGAAAATTTTGTGCTTCAGTACAAGCATCGCATGTGATTATCTATCACCGCTCATAAGTAATAATAATAAAAGTAATAATAATAACCTTGCATGGAGGTGTCTGTAAATCGTTAATACAAACGGTGTGATGGAAAAGAATACAACAGTTCACAACTGTGCGCTCATGCGTACTGGTAATTTGCTGTGGAATTATTCCCATTACTCAAGCATCTCGTATACTTTACTGACCATGGGCACTGCTATGAACCTGAGCCTTAAAGCATGCTGTACCATCGGAAAGACATTGCTCACTCGCAGTTACGTGGATCTGTTGTTCCACAATAAGGTGCACTGAGTTCGAGGCAATAATTGGCTAGTGTTGGGATCCTACGTGAATGCATGAAGACAAGGGATAAGGTAGTCTCAGCCGTACAATCTTTGTATTAGACGGTTGACAGTCATTATTATATCACATTTAATCACACTAAGGATAGTATACAAAGGCACCGGATAGCAATGCAAGGCCTGATTTGAACTTTAAAACAATACACATGTTGTGATTTCCTAAAAAAAAAAAAATTATTTCCCATGTTTTTTTTTATAGAATCAAAGTCGTAATTTCTTCCTTTTTTCTATTTTTCTAGAAAACACGGATAAAGTAATTGAAGCCATTAAAAATAAAAATTAACAAGAGATCCAGAAACGCTTTGTTTTGATACATTTAAAGATATTAAAAAAAAAAAAAAACATTATTTTGAAAGAATTGTAATACAGCCAATGGACAAAAAGTTTGTTGTGAAAATTTTGGTTTCTTTCCTCTGTGTTATCTGATAGATACGTTAGCAATGTTT
Organism: Clitarchus hookeri; assembly: GCA_002778355.1. Classification (NCBI taxonomy): domain Eukaryota; kingdom Metazoa; phylum Arthropoda; class Insecta; order Phasmatodea; family Phasmatidae; genus Clitarchus; species Clitarchus hookeri. The sequence continues at coordinate 36,830 of NQII01002839.1, read as the reverse complement.
GGAAGGATCTTCTTTGCGGCTAATGCAGTGCTAATGAGCATAATGTGATCGCTGTGGCCACGTGGTTTAGTGCACGGGCCCCCCACAACAACGATCCCCGTCTTCGCATGTAGCAAACGTGGCGGACGTTGTTGCTGGCCAGCGGATTTTTTTCGCAGTTCACAATTTTCCCCCGTCATTTCATTCTATCGCCACCTTATCGTAAGAAGGAAATTGGACGTATTCTGGGATTTATCGATTTTCGCAATTAATTCTGCTCAAGATTTATATATATTTTTTAAATATAAGTCTATGTTAAATCGGAGAACATTATTTCTATGTAGAAAATGAAGTTCTTGACTTACTGGCTGGCTGACTGAAAGACTGATTCACACACTTACTCATAAACGCACAGCCAAAACCACTGGACTCAAAAGCGTGAAAATTTAGGGATGGCTTCCCCTACCGGTGCAGATAACCACTAAGAAAGAATTTTTCGAAATTCGACACCTAAGAGGTTGAAAGGTTTAAAACGTGTTTTCGAAGACTCCTCAATAACGCATTAACGCGATAAGATATCGTTATTCATTTTACTTCAAAAGTGTAGTTATACAAATGCCGAAAAACTAATTTTAGTTATTTTGATAGTTTAAGCCTTAAGGAGGTGAAAAGGAGTCAAATGTGTTTTCAAGGACTTCTCAATAGCGCATTAATACAATAAGATAACACTGTTCTCTTTGCTTCAAAATGCTACTTATGCAAATACCGAAAAACTAATTTTAGCATTTTTTTTATTTATCCCCGTTGAGTGATAAAGGGGTAAAATTTTGTTTTCGGTGACTCCTTAATAGCTTGCTATGCTCTTTGCTTTAAAAGGTTGGTTATATAAATGCCTCCAAACCATTTTCGGGATTTTCCGAAATTCAACCGCTAACGGGGAAAAACGTCGTAAAATGTATTTTTGAGTACTCCTCGATAGACAATTAACCAAATAAGATATCGTTATGCCACTATCGTAAAGAGATTGGCTACATAAATATCTAAAATACAATTTCAGAATTTTTCGAAATCACGCTCCGAATGAGGCGAAAAGTGATCAAATGTGTTTTCGAGGAATCCTTCAATGCCTTATTAACCCGATAGAATATCAACATGTTATTTACTGTCAAAGGTTGGCTTCATAAATACCTACAAATAAAATTCCAGATTTTCAGAAATTCAAACAACCAGGAAGGTGAAAAAATGTAAAATGTGTTTTGATTATGTTTTACCTAATTTCATCGTTTCCAAACCTGTAACTTTCAAAAAAGCATATTTTATAAAGACTTACCATACGATAAAAGTGCGAATACAAAGGAAACCCGTTTCTTACTGTGAAACAAAAAAAATTTCTTCTATAGTTGCAGACAACGTTGTCAGAGCTGAGCATAATCAATAATTACATATCCAATTTTTATATATTGAGGGATTAGTAAAATACATTACGACTTGTTATTTTTCCTTGTGAGATTATATATATACGTGTTTCCATCACATTTTAAACAGCAGTTAATAATTTAATTCGTCAATTTTGGGTGGGGTGTGGAGTGGGTTACAGTGCACCTGCAAGCTGCACAGTAACCATTCTTAGAGTTGCAGTATTTATTATTTTTCAAAAAGAACTGTCAGACCGAAAAAATTGCGAATCGCCTAGAGAGCTGTCAAAATAACATGTTGTAGGAGTGGCGATAAAGGTTAATTAGTTTTTGGTTTTCTTACAAAACAAAGCTTTTGTTCACGATAATAATATTTAACTAAACTTGAATATCTTCCAGTGGCGTTACTACCAGAAATACCCAAAAGAAAAAACCTTCTTAACCAATCTTTAGTCTATATAGATGCAATGCGAAACAATAAATAGTTTTTAAAAATGTTGCCATATAAGAAGATGGTACATGGATTGGACAACATTATCAAGATGATAAATCCTTAGTACAGTTTGTTTAAACGATAAGTTAAAAATTGATTGTAATTCTCTGGACAGAGTTTTAAAAATGGATAATGCAGTTCATTATCATGTGACGTTCATTAACAGCAGCTACCCTCCTCAAGGTTGGGTCTACATTTATGTTACTGCAACACCTTAACCTGCCAAAACGCTTCGATAGCACCAGGCTCCAAATGAAAGCTTGGTAAATATATGTAATTGAGGCCACAGTCTCCACTGAGTCGTCGGTCGTCACGCTGAGAGGCGTACGTCGGGTAGGGGGCTCGCCAGAGCCCCCACGTCGAGATCAGTCGTTTCAGTCGTATCACCACGCCGAGACGCGAGATAGTCAGTTCAGGTCAGTCAATCGAGGTCGGGGTTTGGACTCCGGCAGAGTCAGTGACGTAGAATCAGTTATAACCCGCGCCGAGAGGCGACAGACAGGAGCGCCATGCCGAGATGCGAGATTAGTCAGTTGTGTGACGGGAATAGAACAGTTGTATCACCAAGTCGGGACGCGAAGCGTGAGACTGAGCCAGAGAGTCGAGTGGCGGCCACATAACAGGGGGTGCCACTCCGAGTGGAAGTAGACAGCGCTGGATGGCGACGGTCAGGTGGGGGCTCGCCAGGAGCACCACATCGGGATGCAGAGTGCGATACCGAGAACGGAAGTCGAGTGGTAACATGAACGAAGGGCACCATGCCGAGATAAGAGTCAGTCAGTAGTATCGCGTAGTCAGCCAGTCGTGGTGAGCCGTCGAAGAGAACACGCCAACCGAGGGCCTGTAAAATGGCCGACCTACTTACCAGACCTCAACCTACCGTCGGAACACCCAGAATTACCAATACAGATAAGTACCAGTATCGTCGCTCAGGGACATGTCCCGACGCCAATGTCCCCCAAGACGTCAGAAACGTTAGCCAGAGTACTTTAATCAGCCCTTCAGGCTCACAACTCGCAGGGTAAAATATGTATTTCCGGTAAAGTATGTGTGAATTTCCGGTGAAATATACACCTTTTAAGACCAAGACGTTATGAAGTAGCGTCATGGTTGTTTGAAGGATGGTAACAAGTTGGACTGTTTGTAATAGGTGTATATGTGTCTGTTGGACCAATGTTAGACAACTAACATTAATTATAATGTGCAATGCTACTTTCTTGTATTTTATACGTGAAGCTTCTTCATTACCTGAGATATTTCTCTTCAAAAAATGTTCAGATGGTTACATATAGGGACAGTAAAATTTCGCGAATTGATTTCAGAACAAGATGGGCCCAAAACACGTGTACATTGAAGTCACCTTTGCAATTGGATCAAAGTTTAATTAGAGACGCCCTGGACGACTCTGGTCCAATAACAGACTTGCAAGGGAACAAGTAGCGAATCCCATACTGCCAAGAATGGGGTAACTCTGGCCACTCACTGGGGTAGCAGCCAATGAACAAACACCTTAGGCTCAAGTATACGCAGAACTGTGGTGGCAAGCCTATAGGTCATTGAACTCGCGAAATCTTCCTGTCCCTGGTTATATGTTATAGCTACGTTGGAAACACAACAATTGCTAATTGGTAGTAATTTTTAAGTTAAGCCATTATCATGTAACGAGGATTATGCCGAAAATGGTAATTGTCATATTTCTTATTAAATAACACCATAATTTGCTATGATTATTTAAAAGCAATGTTTTTAGCACACAAACCATGTATTAATTAATTTTTACTTCGTCAGCGATGTGCTGATTACTTGATGGTAAACGTACTGTTGGCGTTTGACATGTAAACCTTTGTTGGGCTAACATTGTAAAACCAACATAAATCCACTATCAGAAAATAATGGCTTTAAATGGGAGAAAACATTAATTTTCACAGTAATTGAAGACTTGCCAAATGTAATTTTCCTTTATATTGTGATTTGCTCGTCATGTGTTGCGACAATGTTGTGAACATAACAGTTGGTGATGGGTACTCTTTGTTACGTTAAGCCAACGTAGCGTTGTAGACATTATGCCAGCATATAATATTGTTAATATCTTCTAAATAAAAACATATACAATTTATTTTTATTTTCTTAATTGTTCTAGTATTTTAGTTTTTTTTATATAAATTGTCTGTTGTTGGTTACGTGTTGGTTTCAATTTGGAAAATATAATTTTGTAACTGGTACGTATTAAATTCAGTTTCAAAGAGGTAAAATATGACTTAAATGCATGAAATAATATAACACCGTATATTTAACTGATATGGTACGTGCTTATTGATTCACTTAAAAGAGAAGTCACATTAGAGTAGTGGATAACAACATCGACGTTGGCTGAATTTCGTTTGTTAGCTGGTATTACCATGCAATGACACATACTGCCAATACATTACCAACGTCGAAACGTGTTCGTAAATGTGAGTGGGTGAGAGAAGAGATTGGGGGCGGCTTTCAACATCAAGGTGTTGAGAGCCGATGAGGGTTAAGTGAGGTGAGTATGGAGCAGCGTAGGAATGAAGGGGCAGGGGAAAGGGGAGATCCCAGATAAAACCCGTCGATCGTGCAGCATCATCCGGCACGATTCCCACTTTCTAAAATACGGAGTGAACTTGCCGAGGATTCAACCCGGTTGACCTTGGGGGGAGGCGAGAGGTCTAACCTCTCAGCCACCGTGGGCCCATGACTGTGTGAAATCCTTTTTGAAAGAAAAACACACTTGTCATAAAATTGTGCACACAACCATAACATTATTTTTGGCCAGTGTTGTATTTCAATTAGCAACCAACATAAAAAGTCGTTTTGGGCCAACGTAGGCCTGCGCAACATTTAGGCATTTGGTAAAACCAAATGTTAAGCCAACGTTGGGCCAACCAAATTTCGCTACTGCGTAAGGGGGAAAGGGGGGGGGGAAGTTTACACTTCTCCGTCCGCATTATCCAATGACCGGCCTGAAGAATGCACCGCTAGAAGCACATCGCGTATCAAACTCCAGGAAGGAGCTGAATTTATTAGGCGGAACCTCGAGCAGTAGTCACGCTCTCTTCGGTAACGTGACAGTGTTCGTTGCGTAGAAGGGAAAATGGGAAACAGTGCGCATGCGAGCTGCGCACTAGCCACTCTCCTTGTTCCAACATTGGACTGCTTATCTGCCAATAGCACTGTCATACTCAGCGTGGATAGCATTTGAATTTAGAACACTGTTTGTGTTAGAAAGTGCTCTGAGAAATTTGTAAATACCCTCTACCTTGGTTTTTTTTTTTTTTTTTGCATTCAGTATACAAACAAGTCGTAGGCTGGTCACGGTAATGCGAGCAATTTTGAAAGCCCTGCTTACGATCTACTTTCCTTTTCATTTTGTATCCTTCCGCCATGTGTAAAATTTACTTTCCCGTGGGTCTAATGGCTTAATTCATTCGCCGGTCAAGTGAAAACTTGAAACTGTTAGGAACATAAATATATTATTAAAATGCCAATTGCTACTCTTAATATGTACCTACAGAAAATGATCAAAACACCAGCCTGAAATGCCATAAGTTTAAACGTTACAGACACAATACAACTTCAAGACTAGGAAATATTTTTACTTTATTCGTTGCCAACAGGGGATCAGTCCACCCCATCTTGGATTTTCACTATTTTTGCCATAAGTTCCACTTAAGAAAGTTAAAGTTTTTTGCACATGAAATAAATAATAGCTACTTAAAGCCTAATCAAAGTATTACATCTCTACAGAATTTACTATTTTTTTACTAGTGATTGCAGGCAAGAAATAAATAATTTTTTCTTGCTTTCGGTTACAGAAATAGTCCTGGCAACAGCAGTCTAGCAATACATGTTTCACAACATGTGCAATGTAATGCTCTATGCTTTGTCGACGCCCAAAATAAAATACAATACATGTGATGCAATTTGCAGCGAAAATTCCGAAAATCCGAAATGGCGTGTACTGATTCCCCTTAACGGAAAGCCTGCACGCCGGCGTGAACGGTAGCATATACGCAGTTAACGAGTTTAAAGAGTAGTGATTCTTTTTAAAAGTTGATTTCAAAAATGCTCGCTTTACCATGAACAGACTTTAAGTAAAAATATTTTATTCGTATAAAAGTCTGTGTCTTTTATAAATTAAAATGCACCGAAAAACGCGCTTATCGCTGTTGAGCACGTGACATTGACATTTGTACTGGCGATGGACGAGTCAACGTTTGGGACATGTGCAGATGATCAAAATCGGTATGCATCATATTTAGCGGGGGCCATGGTGGTGTAGTGGTTAGACTACTTGCCTCCCCCTAGGCGAACAGGGTTCGAATCCCGGTGGGGTCGCTCCCAGAATTTCGCATGTGGGAATCGTGCCGGACGATGCGGCTGGTCAGCGGGTTTCCTCGGGGATCTCCCGTTTCCCCCGCCCTTGCATTCAGGCGCTGCTCCATACTCTCGAGACCTCGATGTTAAGAGCCGCCATAATCTCTCCACTCCACTCCACTCCACTCTAGCACAGAGTTGATTAATACACAGCGGCGAAATCACGTGGCGGTTCCATTGATGCGGGCGCACCCACCCTCTGACTGGCTGCGTGAGGCTCTGGGACCGGACCTCGCGTCTGATTGGCTACCCCGTGTTGCGAAAGCTTCCGTTTGTCTGTGCTTCTGGCTGGCAAGTAGGCTGCCAAATGCTGATTGGCGTACGGCATCCCGAGATGTTGCTGGCTCCAGTGACGCCATTTTACTGGCGAGTGCGGCTGTAATTCGCGGAGGAAGTGACCGTTTCACCTCTGTATTATCTACTTTGAGCCTTCTGTCTTTGTCACGCTGCCGCTGCCGCTTTACTACGCCGGAGCGGCACTACGGCACGCACGCTGTACATAGGCTATTCGCGATGTCTTCACTCATTTCGAATCAAACCTTCGAACAATTACCCCATGTATCAGGTGTTTGGTTGTTTTTAAACATTTCAGATTTTACAAGCGTCTTATACATGTGTGACCATAAAAATAACATACCTCATTTTAAGTTAATTTAAAATTTTATTAGAAGTCTACACATAAACTAAAATCTTTTATTTTGAATTAATATGAATAAAAACAGGAAGAAAATATATGTGTTAGTAACGCCAAGTAAGAAATAGTTATTATGCAAACTAACATTACATTGTGTGCGCAAAAATCCGGTTCGTTGGCCCTCTGGTGTAATTTTCTAAGCTTTGTTTCTATGAGGCGAAGAAATGTTATGGAAATATAACTTTAGCTTCAGAAAAGTTGGAATTAAACGTGAATGAACTATAGTGTGTCTCACGAAAGAATGCACGTTTTATACAGTTCTGAAAGTACAGTGGATACAATAATTATTCGTACACAACATTTTTTCGTACATGTTTTATGTCATGTAACATTAAGCAACATAAACACATTTTGTTATAAATATAACGGAAGTAAAACACTTGTAACACACCAAAAAGTATTCGTACATTATGAAAGAAAACTAACAGTTCGCAAAGTCTTAGTTTCAACACAGTTTTAATACTTTTTATGCAGTCATTTAGCTTGGAAGACCTGTTCCAGACGTCATAGCATTGGGCTAATTAAATTACTGGTGTTTTTTTTTTCAGAGATGTTGAACCACGCATCTGAGAGTACTTCTTTAAGTTATTGTTTACTATAAGGACGGCGTTTTTTAAACCTCTTTGCCAAGATAATCTCACAAGTTCTCTTTCGAGTTAAGATCTGGACTCTGAAGTGGAATGAGAAGTCTTATGGGGGCATTATACAGCAGCCATTCACGGGTCATCAAAGCACAATACTAAGGGTCGTTGTCTTGTTGAAATAGGAAGACTCCTTCAATATGAAGCTTCTGTGCACTTCCGACTGAATTATGGCGCAACATCTCTATATACAGTATGTATTAGCATCCATTGTATCATCAAAAAATTGCCAGCTTTACCACACCACCCGCAACCATGTAGCCCCAAACCATCACGCTGGCAACTCCGTGCTTTACCGTAGGAATTATCTTTTGAGTTTCATGTTCTGTGTTTGGTCTTCGCCAATCCTTCCTGCTCCCATCTCATCCGAACTGAGTAAACTTCGATTCGTTGGAGAATATGACGGAGTTCCAAAATTCCATGGTGTGGTGATCACGATTCTCATTCGCGAACTGTGGACGCTTTTTCCTATTTGTTTCGCTTGTAAATGGCTTGTTTCCTCGGAGACCTGCCGTGCATATGTGCACCGTACTGTACATTGCTTATAGTTTGAATACTCGCCTTTCCGTGGGTCCTTGAAGCGAGCTCAGAAGCGACGGATACAGACAGCAATGAGGGGCGGGTTCTTCTGCGCCGAACGCACGATATTTCGTCGCTCCCGACACGTGAGCACTTTTGGACGACCAGATCTGGGTTTGCTTTCTGTTTGTCGCATTTGTTTGTATTTATCAATTATTTAATTCACTATATCAAATATAATGCTAAGGGTTTTTCCAATCTCACGATATCGTTTGCCTTGTTTATGCAGTAATGCTACCTGGTCACGTTCTGACACTCAGAGTTCCTTCTGCTTTCGCCCCATACTAACTGAACTATTACACACCGCAGAGCAATGATGACTGAGGAGTAGACAACTCGTCCTGTAGGCAAAGCAGCCTGACCTTGTGCGCAAAGCTACTTAACAAATCACGAAGACAGTATGTCAGTCCTGTACGAATACTTTCTTGGGCATTACATCTGCAATCTATTTTATCATGGCAAGCATTTTATATTATTGCAGCCATTCTTTTAATTCAGAATGTGTATAAGTTGTCTGTCATTTTTACTTTTACAGTGTAAAAATTTTCTTACGTGATGCAACACCACCACATTAAGTGGGTTTACGAATACTTTTTTGTATCCACTGTACCGTTGTGTGCAGTTATTTCTCTGTAAAAAAAGTAGTTCATATTAGCACATAAGGCAGGTTGCCAGTCAGCTGAGTGTGCGTAAACAAAATCTGTGGCAGATGGAGACCACGCTGTATCCATGAAAACAGCTGTAAACAGGGTTTTGCCTAAAGGGTTTTGCCTAAAGGGTTTTGCCTAAAGGGTTTTGCCTAAAGGGTTTTGCCTAAAGGGTTTTGCCTAAAGGGTTTTGCCTAAAGGGTTTTGCCTAAAGGGTTTTGCCTAAAGGGTTTTGCCTAAAGGGTTTTGCCTAAAGGGTTTTGCCTAAAGGGTTTTGCCTAAAGGGTTTTGCCTAAAGGGTTTTGCCTAAAGGGTTTTGCCTAAAGGGTTTTGCCTAAAGGGTTTTGCCTAAAGGGTTTTGCCTAAAGGGTTTTGCCTAAAGGGTTTTGCCTAAAGGGTTTTGCCTAAAGGGTTTTGCCTAAAGGGTTTTGCCTAAAGGGTTTTGCCTAAAGGGTTTTGCCTAAAGGGTTTTGCCTAAAGGGTTTTGCCTAAAGGGTTTTGCCTAAAGGGTTTTGCCTAAAGGGTTTTGCCTAAAGGGTTTTGCCTAAAGGGTTTTGCCTAAAGGGTTTTGCCTAAAGGGTTTTGCCTAAAGGGTTTTGCCTAAAGGGTTTTGCCTAAAGGGTTTTGCCTAAAGGGTTTTGCCTAAAGGGTTTTGCCTAAAGGGTTTTGCCTAAAGGGTTTTGCCTAAAGGGTTTTGCCTAAAGGGTTTTGCCTAAAGGGTTTTGCCTAAAGGGTTTTGCCTAAAGGGTTTTGCCTAAAGGGTTTTGCCTAAAGGGTTTTGCCTAAAGGGTTTTGCCTAAAGGGTTTTGCCTAAAGGGTTTTGCCTAAAGGGTTTTGCCTAAAGGGTTTTGGCCACGGAAAATTTTTGTCGCGTTTTATATTTGTACCATATATTGTTCATCTTGAAGACATTGTACGTAATTGCCTTTTCCTCGGGTAAGTTTTTTTTTTTTTTTTAATCGCATCTTGAAGTAGCTCTGGTCATCTTATTTCCAAGTGAAATATCTCATTCCTGTAAAGAAACAGTTTATATTATTTTTTATTTTACGAAACAGTAAAATTATGATTTTGTCATGTATTTATAAAAAAAAAACTACGCGCTCAATTTTTTTTTTTTTTTTTCGCTAGGAAAGAGTAATCACGGATAATGTTTAAAAGTTTAACAGTGTGTGGTACAAATATAAAATAACACATTTTGTTCGTGGCCAACGCTCTTAGGAACTGTCGAAAATGTGCACTCGCTCGTGAGACTACAGCCTCGTGCCGTGCTTGATGAAGGCGGGCGAGGGCGTGCCTTGGGGCGACGCAGTGGGCGTGGCCCTGATTCCTTAACTGCACCAATCACGCGATCGATTTCCCCTCTCGCCCATCCCCCGCGATCGACAGCGTGTGGCTTGATCCTTATTTTAGGGAAGCCAAGTTCAAAATTGAACCCCCAAGCCGTCAGAAGCCATTAGTTCCACCTTAACTGTGCTTGAAGGTAAAAAATAATCATTATTATATGGTATTACCAAACATTATCATTATTTCAAATAAATTGAAATACATATTTCAATACAAGTAGAGTCATCATCGAAAATACTGAAATAAGTATGAACTTACATTAGGCAAACACCATGGTGCCAACCCTCTTGTCGCAGTTGGTTGCATGCCAGCTTACAGCGCGAGGGTTTACGGGTTAGAGTCCCGGGCAAAGCATGGGTGTCAAGACCGTGTTCGTCCTAACGGTATTTCCTGAGTCAACGTACACGGCGAATTGTTGTCTAATGTCTCGAAAAGTTCATCGCGCGGGGAGGGAAAATCCGTGAAGTAGTTGGTAGTGTAGTTGCCTCTCAGGTGAGCGTTACTGGTTAGATTCCCAGTAAAGAGCCGTAGAATTCTCTGAGTGGTTGGTGGACGTTACTTGGGGTTTCTACTAGCCTTATGGCCATATTACACTGTACCGGATTTCGTAAAAGATAATACAATACCTACTGTACCAATCACTACGCCAGCTGTCATGGTACTGATCACTCTGTATAGCGGAGTTCCACAGCAGGATCTGTAATAGGACCTGCCCCACTTTCTGTGGCAGATCCCATATGAGATTTAGTACTTGGCCAATGACATTACTTTCAGAGCGCAGGGCGTACCCTGTGGTCACTAATCGAAGCTACGTAGTAACGTATCTAATAATAAGGGTAGTTCACAGAAGACGGAAGACAGACGAATACTAATTTAGCTGTGGAAGAGACCGTTACCTAAACGGCTTTCTGTATAGTAATGTTGAACATCATTGTTGTTGGGTTTGTGAATAGTTACGTTATGCTTATCTTCAGCCACAGCTGATTGTAGCCATCGCGCGCAGATTTTCGTCACTTCTCGCACTTGAAGTGAGTGTATTAGATAATGACAGGCATATGCTAAGACGAGAACATACGAACCAAACCAACCACAGACAATAATTTCTCTTAAAACCGTTCGGTTTTGTCACAACCAGTTGTGGGAGGAGCTGAATCTCAATTTCTGAAGTGTGCACTTTGCACAATAGAAAGAAAAAAAGCCTTTTCCCAAAGTAACTATTTTTAATTCGATTGCACACTCAAAGAAAACTTACTGCAATTGTTTATTTGAATTTTCAGATTATTTCAATTTTCAGCCCATGGTCACAACTGAACTGTTCTCAACTTAGCAAAAATACGTCTTTTCAAGTCAAGAAGGTATTCAGATAAATTATTCAAAAACAAAATATGCTTAAAATGTGACGTAGAGCAACTAATCTGTAAACCATTTGTATTGCAAGAAAAATTTAACTGCAAATTTGGCTGTGCGCTTTTTATGTTTACATAAATCTTCTTGACGTATACAATTATGTCAACTTAAGTGAGATACGTTTAGTTATCATGATTAAGTTGAGCATTAAACATGCTTTAAGTAATGTGAAATGTGGTGAATCATTAAGTGAATATATTTTCTCAAATATAGTTTAGCATGAAAAACTACATTACTTCTGCCACATTTTTGTGACATCTGTGGTAAACTCAAGTAATGTGGCAAAAATTTACAATCATTTATATAAATACATATATATTTAATTAGGATTTTTGGTTTATAGTTCATGTTACGCCTTTATTTTGAGTTTTGTAATTGCTTTCGATTTTACAGTTTTTCTTTAATTTGTAACAACTTGTATTTTTCTGGAATGTTCTGGCCTGGTTATGAAGTTGTGTGTCAGAATTTAAGTTGGCATACTGCGCCGCCCTTCAGTTGAGTGTGTTGTGTCATTGGGCCGGATTGATGTGATGTTTTTCTTCTTTCCTTCGTCATTCAGCCTCGAGCCAGCAGTAAGATAGGACTCCGCGTTACAGTAGCGAAGAAGATTCTTATTCGTTTGGTTATACATAACCCAAATTTTAACAGCGCTCAGGACGACTGTGGACGTGTTTACAGCATATTTCGTCGCCGATGACAAATGCTGCTTTGATTGGGTTTTCCGACTCGAGATGGAGGTGATATTGAGTAGCTGCAGCGGCTAAGGTGCTGTTTCGTCGGGTTACGGAAAACGAAAATTTTAACAGGAGTCAAGGCAGATGAGGCTGCTTTCTCAGCGTGTTTCGTCGATGGTGACTTGCAACAGAAAGGACTGTTGGTGAGACTTTGGCAATGCCAAGGTTACTTCTATGACAGGTTTGGGAAGATCAATGAGTGAGTGAAGAGATTCGGGCGGGCTCTTAAAATCGAGGTCTTGAGAGCCGATGAGAGTGAAGCGAGATGAGAATGGAGCAGCGCTGAAATGCAAGGGTGGGAGGCGAGTAGTCTAACCATTACACACCGTGGCACCCGGGATGATCAATGATAAAGGTTTGGCAAAAGGGGAAATTTTCGCCACTAGGTAAGCGCTAGTGTCGGCATTGTACCAGATTTTCTCTATTTTCTACGTTAACAAACAGGATAATTGTGATAATCATAAATCAAATACAAAATAACTTCGTAACTAAGTAAAATCATTCTCATTTATTATTCACGTAGCTTAGCATTTTAGTTAAAACTTACCCTTTGGAACACTGTAGGCTACACCTAGTGGCGGAAATTTTTCCTATGCCAAACTCTTCCATATGAAATCTCGTTTTGTTCCTAACCTGAGTAGAATAAACCGTAGTAATGCACAAGTGCTGTAGTCTGTTTCGTCAAGTACTGTACCGATGTCTTTTGACATGGTAAATATTTTTTTTTATAATCGCAATATCTGGATAATTAGCAAGAGTCTGTAATCGTCAGTCAAAGTGTTATTAAATACTTTAAAGTTGGCTATCAAGAAATAAGAATAAAAAAAGCATTTGTGCATGTAATGTTTGTGATGAACTTCTTTAATACTTGGTTGAGTGGAGCGGCGTTATGTTGGGCTTCTCGTGCGCCTCGTGACAGTATTTCCGGTAACGTCTATTCGTGGTTTCTTCACACTTTTTTAATTAAACCTTTGAAAAATCACCCCATTTATGACGTGGGTGGTTGTTTCCTAAATATTCCACAAGACAAGCGTTATATACATCTGTTAACATAAAAGTGCCTTATTTTTTGTTAAATTTAACCTTTAGTTTTATTTTATATATAAATTATATCATTTTATTTATAATTAATACGAATAGAATACAGTGAGGAAACATGTATGTTATTAAAGTCTAGTAAAAATAGTTCTTGTGCGAAATAATATTACACTGAGTGCACACGAATGCGGTGCGTCGCCCCTTTAGCGTAACTGTCTAGACTTGCGGAGGAATATCCTGGAAGTAGGACTTAAGAAGAGCTTCATAAAAATTGGAAGTAACCACGAGTGGACTATAGCACCAAGACCTCAAGGGAAACCGAGGCAGTTCGGCGTCCTCGTGGCGTTGTCGCGTGTGCTCGGGTTGTGTACACCCCGGCGAGATATTATCCAAGGACACTGCCAGGCGGAGAGTTTGACTACGGCAGCACATCTGTCAAATGGTAACGCAGGTGTCCGAAGGCCAGCTCAGCGAGGACAGAAACCTCACATGGAGCAAAAGGGCAATAGGTTGGTTTGATCCCGACACTCAGCATGTGTAGAGACTGCAGAAGCACGGTCAAACGATCCTTTTGGCTTGACGAGTTTTCAGCAAGAGGTGTCACAAAAGTATGTAAAGGCTACAAATGAGGCGCCTACTTTTGGAATGGGTAAACGCATCTGAAAGCACTTGTTCAAGGTATACGGTTTGCACGAGCAACTTTTGACTTGTAATGTCTGTGACAATTTTGTTCCCCTGGAAGTAAATGGTAAGTTATATTTTTTCTCGCCATTAGAGACGGTTGAAAATAGTTTTGTCGTACATGCTTAGTCCGGGATTACACCGTTTATATTTAGCGCTGAGTAATTTATTGTTTACCTGGGTGTTGTTTTAGATATTTTGCTGTGCATATTTAAGGTTAGGCCTAACCACTTTTGTTAAAAAGTACAGCTCACCATTTTTGAGAATTTTGTTTTAACCTTTAATAGAGTACGTCTACAATGTTATTAGATAATAATGTAATACGTTTATTTTAAAACGGTTATGTTGCACTTATAAATTTTTACCCCCGTATTCTTTTTTTTTTATAATTTACCTTTTTAGTTTCCATGTGATAATGCAGATATGTTTTTGCTTAATAATTATTTTCTGCGCAAAACGTAAAATAAGGAAAAGGAACTGGAGCTAGCAATGAAAGTTGTAGAGAAGCTGTTATCACTTATTTTAACACATTACTAATAGTGGTAAAGTTTCGGTATATATTTATTGTCTGTCCTTTGTTTTTCTTTGTTGTTAGCTCAGAAAACAGGTCTTTTTCACTCGGTGTACTTTGAAAAACAATTTGGTTGTAGGAACAAAATTTTTGATACCCATAACCCATCTAGAATGTTAATATAGGGACAGCAATCCTGTTGGTAATATATAAATATTGTTAGCGTAGGTAATATCAGGACAGAACAATGCCAGGTTAGTACAGAAGTTTGGTTGCTGCTACCATGAAACCAGATTACAGAATTGTTCTGTTCTCACTTCTCTGTAGATTTTTATTTCAGCGTACACAAAGGCCCTAATTCTGTTTGCTATATCCTTAGTTATCGCTTAGCTTTACAGTCAATGCCATTCTGGTTTTAGCTTTGTGGCGGAGCTGGGTCTGTAGAAACTCAGGGCTCAGAGGTTTACGACGTTTATAAATATACTAACTAAATCATTCCTTATTTTTTATTTCGCAGTACGCGTTTCAAACGAGGGGGACTGCACCTTTAATACTAGAACCGTAACAAAAATAGCTTTGGAAAATAATATATTATCGCGGGTTGCGTTGTCCGCTTGGAAAGGAGTAGTAGTGGCCTCTCAAGTGCCAAAACTCATTTTCTGTTTTGAGAAAAGTTTTCATTTTTTAAACATGATATCAGCAGTAATATAATTAAAATACGAAATGGGAAAATAATTTATGCAGCATTTTCTGACGTAATTATGAAGATATTTTTACTATTATATTTGCTTCAAAAGAATTTCGAAGTGTTAATGAAACTCAATGTTTTGAAATCACTAAACTGTTTGCTGGAATCTTAAGAACGCAACGAATCGGTTTTTTAAGAGCAATATCTGGTCCGCTTACAATTACGGTATATTTAAACTTTCTGAAATTATAAGTTTATCATTATTTTTATAGACGAAACACGTAAATTTCCAAAATAAAATGTAATCGGATTTTGGTGACATTACAATTATTTTCATCTTTTATCCAAATAGTTCATATCAGTACTATATTGAAATATATTTCAACGGGATATAAATTTGAAATTTTTATAATTCCCTTTGATTGCAGTTGTAAAATTTTATTTTCCAGGCATATCATCGCTTTTATTAGACAGCTATTTGATACCAGGTCACAAAAATACAAAATATACTAGAATATATATATATAATCATTTTGGAAACTGGAATAGCCTTAACGAGTTCAGATTTAACCTACGACTGTGTACCTAAGACCTATGCCGTCCCTAATGAGAGCGTGTTGTTGAAGGATATTTGCACATTTCTAACCCAAATGGGAAAAAACATTGCTGCCGGCTCTACACATTATCACGCTACCAAAAATTTAATTTATGGCTTAAAAACAGCGTTGTAAAGCCTATCCCATTTAACGAAAGGCAGATATTCGAAACTAAAAATAAAGCCGTATATGAAGCCAGAGATATCGAAAATACTGTAAAATCCCATATAGGAAAATACGTCACGATAAATAAGCATACAAAGGGCATAGGTCGGGGTAAATAATAACGAGAAATAAATCACCTAGTCGCCCCCCAACCCCCCGGACAAACAACAAGTTCCCCCCTCGGCAAAAATGTTTTTTTTTTAATTCACGTTGTAAAAAATTGTTTTTAGTGTACGGATGCGTTGTGCAACTTTCAATAAAGTACTCTTGGCCCGAAAAACACAAAACGAAGTTAAAACTACCTCACAGCCCCGCGGTATGTGGTATCCACGGTAGAGTTCACGTGCATTCTCCTCACTAAAACATAGCCACTCGTCATTAAAATAATTTCCTCCCAAGTTTAAAATTGCTACATTTTAAAACGCTCTGCTCCCGGGTGCGAAAATCGGGGAGACACCTCCAAGAATCGAACTCTGTTCGTCGTGGTAGGAAGCAAGCACTCTACCCACTGTGCAATCCCGACCCCTGGGTGCTCAGCCCTGCACCTGCCAGGTAGCTGTGCGGGCTAATTATATCACAAGGGTACATACTCGGATTTGATTGGTAGAAGGGTAAGAACTCCAAATGATTTTTTTTTTTTTTTTTTTTCGACTTGCCAATATTTTTGTAAACAAGTTTCAAAAAATTTTCTGGAATGCCGGATATGGTGGTTTACATAGAAGAGTTCGTAGTTATGTCTGCAGCTGAATTTTTATGTGGTAACCAGATTTAAATAATTTCTGATGATGATTGAAGAGCCTTCTGTATAAGCTGTAATCACGAACTCGTTTGCAGCGAATGGAGAATGAAGTCTCCGAATTCTGTAAAGGTGCTGCTCGCACAGCTTCAAACATACCGACCATATATATGACCAAGCAATAATTATTACAGTTGAGCCAACAAAATGTTTTGCTTTACAGTCCAATTTCTTTTGGCCCAACACAGAGGTTTTGTTTATTCAAGAAAGTATTTTGTTGCTTTAACTGTTTTGATCACTCAACAAAATATTTTGTTGGGGCAACAAAATTTATTTTTGATTCTGTACAAACACATATTTTGTTGACTCTTCTATCAGCGTAGGATTTATTTGAGGCACTAAAAAAAATTTCCTAACATTAGAATTATTTTCTAGGATGAATGCAGTTATCTTAATTTATGAATACAGATTATGTTTGGAAAGTGATAATTAAATAAGTTGTTCGCATATTTTATTTGATGACTCTTTCATTAACGCGTAACTATGAAATTATTGAAAAAAAAATTTTAGTAACCATGGCAAAACTTAGTGCTTTTGAAAACACGCTTTTTCAGTTAGAAACAGTAATGTGTAACTGAAAAACGTAATGAAACGTAATGGCGAGACGACTTCTTCGTACACACTGCACACAGCAGTATACAACAATGTGAGACACTAAAACGAAGTGTAAAATAATATAAAACTGAGGAATAAAAGCGGTTCTATATACCTCTGTGTATACGAGGATGACGTTGCGACAGCTGTGGTACATGTAACGAAATTTCTGGGTAGAGAGAAACCCCTAGCTGCGCAGTCACGATCGTTCACACTGGGTACTGGATTGATATGCTTATTGAATATTGTAATTATTGCCCCTTTAATTCCTTGACACCATAAAAACAGTGTGAGAACTGGAAATTGGATTCACCTTAGTGACGATTGAAGGCAGTCTGATGAGTTACTTTTGCCCAGCCCCGTCCAGACTGTAAGTAGGAATACACTCACGCTCTATCTTACCAATCTGAACTAACGTGTACCATTTGTACACCCAGCAACACAGATATGTGGTGGTGAAAATACTTGAGGACACAATTAACACGAACATAAACAGGAACACAAGGAGAGAAACTTTCTACTGCTATGAAATGACAACAATGGGCGACTGTGTTTGAAAAAATGCATGGAAGATTAATTGACCTCTGAATAGTTCGACTTTTCCCAGAAAAACAGAATAATTCATCCAGATGGCAATACGAATTAGCCGATTATTTGTGGCTCCAAAAATATTAACCGTGTAATTGAAATATTCCTGCTTGGGGTAGTGGTCTTTGAAAAACTAGTGCCCTCGTGATGGTACAGAATTAAAATACTTGAAAATGTTTAGAAAATATGCCAAGATCTTAAATGATCCTTCAAATATAATTACTTTAATGTAAATGTTTGCAGCCAGCTAGCGGCAGAGCAAGGACTCGGTTCAGGTTTGCCGAAGTAAATGTCGGGAAAGTCGTGTACGTACGAAAAACAACATGGCGGCGTGAAAAGGTTCTAGAAGGTCGTATTAACGGTGTTAGGTGAAAAACTTGATTTATAATTTCTTAGCTGGAATTATTGTTCAAACGTATAATTTCGATGGTCCTGAAGTTCCCGATGATCAGGTACGCCGACCGGACATCTCTCCGGATGCGCAGCAGCCCTGGGTGACGTCTTCCCTGCGTGTAAGCACACGGCTTACGGAGCTAGCATGCAGTTCAGTGGCACCTTAACGGACCTCTCACGAGTTCTAGTTAACCTCTCTGAAATCTACGTGGAGGGGGCTCATACAGGCCTACTTTTTGTTTCAAAAACACCTCGCTTCTTCGTCTCTAGTAGACGGCCAACAATTTCAGGAGTGCGAACTCGGACTTTTCTAATAAAAATCTACATTTAGCACCTCGTGCACAGCCCACCCGGGCTGGCTGCCTGACCTCGTGCAACAAGATGTCCCTCTTCTTCGTTGAAAAGTTAAGTTAAGAATGTTCTATAAACACATTCAAGAAAACTCTGCAAATTAAATACGTCAATGTCATTACCGTGGCATACACAAGCCAGGAATGTGTCCTAGAGGGGGGAGGTGGAGTGAGGGAGACAGAGATCTCAGCGTTCACCTCCGCCGAGAATCTGAGTTTTTCTATAGTTATCGCAGTGTGATACTGTTGGCTTGGAAAGTAACTTCCGTGCCTCGGTGGTCATATAACTTATGAGGAAAATCTGTAAAGATGTAATTTGAATTCTGGTAATTTAAATGTTGTGCCAGTTAAACAAAATTTTGAAGTTTGCCTATTGTATTTACAGACCTGTTTACAAACTTTCGTTCAAATATATATATATATATATATATATATATATATATATATATATATATACATATATATACATATATTAGTGTCGGAGGAACTCCCGTGATTTTGTCACGAAATAAGCTGTTGAACTGTATCCTTGAAACTCAAAACTTTTCCCCGAGGAAAGAAACCTCCCCCCCCCCTCCAGGAACACCACTTAATAAGTTGCCATTACAAGGTCTCTAA
Source organism: Clitarchus hookeri (assembly GCA_002778355.1). Lineage (NCBI taxonomy): Eukaryota > Metazoa > Arthropoda > Insecta > Phasmatodea > Phasmatidae > Clitarchus > Clitarchus hookeri. The sequence continues at coordinate 17,481 of NQII01002839.1, read as the reverse complement.
TTTTTATAGCAACCCTTCCCCTCAAAAGAAAATATGTCTGTGCACAATAGATTGCCCCCTCCAAATAATGGGCCAGCGTACGCCACTGGCACATCAATACGTAGTTTATTCAACCAGCTACCTCATCTACAAGACTCGTTCGAAGATCACAGTATCCAAAGGCTGCTTACGATTAACTTCGTATTTCTTTAAATCAACCTTTGAAAAATATCACTGTCATTACTTGCATGTATTTCAACGTTCGCACTGACGGGCATGCGACCAGTAAAGATGGTAACGACGAAGGGAAAGTAGTTCCTTGTTTTAACGTTGAATTAAAAATGTTAGGTACATATTTGTGAATACTGAAATTATTTGTATTGCTTCCTGTATATATATATATATATATATATATATATATATATACACACATACATACATGCATAAATGTGTGTAAGAATCAGCAGATTCGTAAAGTATTAAATTTTCTAACAATTTCGCAGTTTTCCTTACTAGCGCATGAATAAAGTTATGAGGCTCATAGCAATGTTAATTTGGCATATGATTGAAGGATACAGAACGTGCATACAAGTAGATCTTAATCAGGGCTTTAAAAAATGCCCAGTTTTCATTACGCGTGTTTGACAGTTTTAGTCCATTCACGGTAACGTTCAACATTCCTGAAGCCCTACTAAATTTTTACTTACAGGATATTTCTCCGCCTCGTGAAAACAAAGCTTAACCGAGTCTAGAAAATTACACCAAAGGAACAACTCACCCCATTTATGCACACTGAGTGTAACAATATTTTGCAAAATAACTATTTATTACTATGTATAACCAACACACCTATGTTCTCAGTGTTTATATTCGTATTTATTAAAATTTAAATATTACAATTTATAAATTTGATCATAAATCTAACTTTATTTAATTCAAGAAAAGGCACCTTCGTGTTAATTTATGCTAAGTATGAAACGCTTGTGATAAATAAAATAATCATAAAACAACCAAATACGCCATACTTGGAGGGATTTTTCAGAGGTTTGATTCAAAAAGTGTGAAGAAACCGCGAATAGACTATACCGGATATTTCATGTGAAAGCGGACATAGATTAAGAGGTGATAGTATGGACCATTGTGAAGGAAAAACATCAATACACATATGCCCTCTCTGCAATGGTGCTCGAGATACAGCTATTGGAAACTGACAAGAATGGGAACGGTACAGGTGATAGTAAATGGACAGATCGTGTGCAGAAGTATTTAACAAACGCAAGCAAGCAATTCCTCCTTTGTTTGCGCTTTTCGCCTGTAGACTTCGGTATTAAACCAACCCCACAAACAATAATCTAGTGGAGTAAGGTCAGGTGACCGTGGCGGCCAAGCAACAGCACCGCCGCGACCGATCCAACGACCAGGATAGGTTTTATTGAGGTCCTGCTGGTCGTGTGGAATGTGCAGGCATTCCATCCTGTTGCAAGTGCATTCCAGTACTTGTTGCGAATGGAACGTCTTCCAAGTACTCCGGCGACAGATTCTGCAGAAGTGTGGATACCGTTCTCCGTTAAGACGGTTTGCCTACGATAACTTGACCAGTGAGTTGGTTACCAAATGATACAGCACCTCATGCTCACTGAGAAACGACGCCGTGAGTGTCGCATAGTTGTATCTCGGACATCAATGTGAATAGAGCATACGTTTCTTGATGTTTACCCATCGGGATGGTTCGTACTATCACATCTTAACGTACGTCCGTTTCCCACTGAAACACCTTGTATGTAAAAATGTTGAACTTTCTGCAGTCCAGCTGTCTCAGCTCGAACCGCCGTGCCGACCAACGCAACCTGCAGGATGTTCACCTGGAAGCGGACTGCCAGAGTTAAAAAGCGTGACAATTAAGAGGCTCCCGCGTTCCTGGAGGAGGCAGCGTGCACGCTTTGGTAACCCGCACGCGTGCAGGGCGTTCGCGGTTCGCTTAAGCCGGTCGCTCCGCCGATCGTATAAAAGCACCTGCAGGAGAAGTGTGCAGTCAGTCTCCCGACAAACGTCGGTGCCTTCACCTCTATTCCTCTTCCTACCGCGTAGCTACCAACATGAAGAACACAGTAAGTATTCACCAAAGAGATTACGAGTATCTGCAACTATATATATATTCTATTCGCGGTTTCGTCAAACTTTTTGAATCAAACCTTTGAAAAATCACCCCATGTATGAGGTGTTTGGTTCCTTCCTAAATATGCCATGTATAACTAGCGTTTTATACATCTGTTAACATAAAGGTATCTTATTATTTATTAAATTGAACTTTTTTATGTTATTTGTCTCTAAATTATAATGTTTCATTTGTAAATAATACGAATAAAAACAGGGGGGGAAATAGGTGCGTTGGTAAAGCCTAGTAACAAATAGTTCTTATGCAGAACATTATTAACTCAGTGCGCATGGATGCGGTGCGTTGTCCCTTTGGTGTAATTTTCTAGATTTTGTTTGCAAGAATCTGAGGAATAACCTGGAAGTATAACTGAAGCAGGGCTCAGAAAAGTTGGAAGTAACCGACTATACAGAGGGATTGTAGGGTAGAGATCGCGTGCAATAAGAGCAGGCAGGTATAGTCTATTCGCAGTTTCCTCACACGTCTTTAATCAAACCTTTGAAGATTCGCCCCATGTATGACGTGCGTGGTTGTTTTAAAAATATTTCATACATCACAAACGTTTGTTACTTCTGTTGTCATAAAATTATCTTATTTCTTGTTATACAGAGTTTTACTTACATTTTATTTATCAAATATAGTGTTTCATTTAAAATCAAAATAAAAAAAGACAGAGAGAAAACGGGTATGTTGGTAATGGCTAGTAAGAAATAGTTATTATGCAAAATATAATTACACTGAGCGCGCACGAATGCGGTGCGTTGCCCCTTATGTGTAATTTAGAATATTGACTTGGTTAAACTTTGTTTGCATGAGGTGGAGGAATACCCTGAAAGTAGAACTTTAGCAGGGCTTCAGAAAATTTGCAAGAACTATGAATGGATTTTAGGTGTATATATATAGGTAGGGCTTAAGGGTACTGGCCACCAAAATGTTCATTATTTTATATTTGTACTAAATACTGTTCAGCATGTAGACGTTACTTACAAGCAATATTTTCTCGCCTACGAAATATTTAAACAGCAAAGTTTTTGCCCCACGGCATGTCAAAATCATAGTTTTAGTGTATTGGGACGTACAAATGAAATAAACGCAAACATTACCACAAAATGTAACAAGAGTGACTGAAAGGTCATGTTTTAATTAATTTTAAGGTATGCCAAGCAAACTTTGTTTTACAAAAACTCATACAACACTTACAAATAAAAAAAATATCAACATTTTCTTATTTTAAGCAATTTTTAAAACTTGGAAAAACAAAATATATTGTGATTGTAAAGATTTTTTGAAATAACTCACGCTATCATATTTCAATGAGAATTATCCAATTTCGTTAAGTGAAGTTGTTACTTTGTAAGGTCCCAAAAATACTAAAATTGTGATCTTAGCATGCCATTATGCAAAAAAAATATATACGGCTTAAGAATTTGTTGTGTTAGGAAATAGTACTTGCAAGTAATGTCCACAAATTTAACAGTATTTCCTACAAATATAAAATAAATAGTTTTTCGTCTTCAGCGAGGTCATTAAAGACAGAGCAAGTTTCTCAGAGAAGCAGGAACGGGTTAGGAATCGGCCATGGCCTGTAGTAGCAAAAAAACCATCATTCGCTTAAAGTGATTTCGGAAAACCATGGAAAACCGAGATCAGGAATGGCCAGACAGAGATTCTAGCCCGGGTCCAAGCGAATGCGAATCCAAAGGTTGGCCACTGGGCCAACTTTTTCGGTGTTGCTTTGCAGTAACCACATCCGCGTCCATACACAAAATTACTTTTTCTCCGTACTGCCCGAAACAACGTGGCTTCGACCAAAATCTGCACACTGTCTACTTAAATAAATGCTTTAGAATCCTAGTACACGACTTTCAGCTAACTTGTAACGCAAATACTACCTTTGTAATAAAGACAGACAAGATTTTATATTTTACTTACGTAAAGGCACGGGTTTGTTGTAAAACCAAATGTATGCAAACAGCGCGTCATTGCCAAACAAGTGCATTCGACAGTTCGAGTGTTGGGGACATGCCAAGACGAAAATTTGTCTACTTTATCTTTCGTCTACTGTGGTTGCAATTCAACAGTTTAGATGCCCTTTGATTGCCGAAATATATTATACGATACCACCAATGTTAGGGCTCGCCTTAACCCATTATTTTCAATTCCTTATGTTGGTAGAAAGTTTACTTGGTGTGCCGCTGACATCTTCTATTTTTTACTTCATGACTGGCCGACGTTTTCTGGACAGCCTTGAGTTGGAATTGGAATTGGAAAGGACTTATTAACATCCCGCGGTGTTATATCTGAAGGTTTATCAGAGAACGGCTTATAGACTAACTTATAACCTAACTTAAACTAACTCCTATGACTAACCGAGGATTCGAACCCAGAAATTCCCGCACCCCAGACTGCCGGCGTACCAACCAACTGCGCCACGGGAGGTCCGTGACAACCTTGAGGTTTCGTTGTTGCTCCAACTTCATTCCATGTCACAAACAGTTAGCTTTGAGAGAAGAGATTTGGGCGGCTCTTAACAGCGAGGTCTTGAGAGCCAATGAGAGTGATTTAGGTGAGTATGGAGCAGCGCCGGAATGTAAGGGCGGAGTAAACGGGATATACCTGCGAAAACCCGCCGAACCGCGGCATCGTCCTGCACGATTCCCACATGCGAAAATCCGGGAGTGACCCGGCCGGGGATTGAGCCTGGTTCGCCTTGGTGGAGTTAGCTTTGAGACTTTCTTGTAACTTCAGTGTGTAATACCCTCCTTTGAGTGGCCTACCGTTTGCTTGCTTCGCCATCAGTGAGACCGCAAATAAGACACCAGCTCAAACAGCCAGTTGGATGATGTGTCATTAGTATCATCCAGTGGCGAAATTTTTCCATGGTAGAAACCCGTTTGAAATAATAAAAACATTAGTTACGGCTGCTGAAACAGAACTAATAAATGAAATAAAGCAAATGCTCGACAAAATACTCCTGGCGCATATATACTATTGCCACGTAGCCAAATAAGTCTACCGTATTCCTTGTTCAAACTGCAGGAGTTCGATGTGCACTGGCCATATTTTACGGCAAGTGCAGGGTCTCTGGTGGCAAAGTTTACGTTTTAGTTCTTGGGATTATGCACATAAAGTATAAATACGCCAGACCTAATTATTTTACTTCCCGAGCCAATTGGTTCCCGTATCTGTTCGGGTAAATTAGAAGCCATTCCGGAGTTTAAGCTCAACTTGTTAGTCAACGGTTACGAATATATGTTGTATATTACGTCACAATTATCGTGAGACTCTTTAAACCTAAATCAGCTTAGAATTAAAACCAGCTCGTAGGATTACATAACAACGTAATTTAGTGCAAAATTCATTCGCAATAAAACTTTCCCCAGCATGTATTTTTTTCTCTCTTAAATTCTAATACATTGTGTTTGTCAATTTTTTTTACTAACTATTCTACCATTTGATTTGCGCCTGTATTTACAAATAAATTAAAATTTCAACACAAAAAATGTTTTGCAGAATTAATTAGACTGAAAATTTAATTCTTATTTACACATGTATAATATTCTGAAGAAGAGTATACGCTAGCACATTGTAAGGCTTTCGTTATTACTGAAATCCCCATAGAAACATAGGAAATAAGTTATTGTTCTAACTCAAAGGGGAAATTATTAGACAGTTGGCAACAGTTCGTGTCAAGCAAATGTTAGTAATCACGCACTCGGTACTGACCTACAGGCAAACAAAGTTGCACTTTAGATCCGTAGGAAGAGGGTGGGGACTGTTGTGGTCGCCAAAGGGAGACTTCTAATAATAACAGGGTCCGCTTCGTCGGGTTGTTTGGCTTTGCCCTCGGGCTTTCGACGCGTGTGGATGTCTGGGACACAAATGCAGAGTGATAGGTGCAGGGTTGCTAGCCATGGCGACCGCCGAGAGGGAGGAGAATGGACGAGTTGCCGAAGTTATAGATACATATTCCGTTGTCAGGTCAACTGAGGTGGCCTTGTCGACGTACACTTCGTGTGGAAAGTTTTAGTGTTGGCATTGCGTTGAAGGGACAAGGCGTCTAATAATTCACATTTCTGGCATCCACCCCATCGGATACTTTGAAGAGTATTTTTGTTGATTTAAGTGTTTGAAACGAAAAATTTTGAAAATCCACATAGTGTGTTAATGGTGAAGTGAACATTTTTTTTAAGACTGTGCTTAAAAGTTCCTTTTAGCTTATTTTTATCCTTTCACCAATCTTTAATGTAAAAATTTGCCATGTGACTAATAAGCACAGTATCTACATTTAATGGCTCTCAAAAGTTATTATACTTGCTGGGAGTGACTTAAAATGTTCACGCCTTAAAGTAATAAATAAGCTTATGACAATTGAAATACTAGTACATCTTAAAGACTGAAACGAAAATGTTCTGCATAAGAGAGGAGGCCTGCCATTAACAGCTGACAGCTCAAAGAATTTTTTGAAATTAACTTGACATGTAATCTTGAATAATGTCATTCCGCAAGTTTTAGTCGAAATTGCTCCTCGATAGGAACTGTTATTTTTGTTAGACGTCTTTAATCACTCTGCAAGTGACATAAATAAATGCATATTAATACAATTTGCTTTAAAATTTTTGCTTGCTATCATCTGAAACAATGTTTTCAACAAATTATGTTTGATTTCTAAATCAGGCATACTTAGATAAATCTATATACCGGAGTTATCAGAGGGAGGTGGCAAAACGTCCATTGCCAGTAACTTCAATATCTTGAAATAATATTTATTTNAAAAAAATTTTTTTTTTTTTTTTTTTTTTTTTTTTTTTTTTTTTTTTTTTTTTTCAAATACAAGGTTAATGTTTTGGTATTAAGATGCGTACGTGCATAGTTGCCACCCCGATGTTCAGGACCGTCAAAAAAGATTGGAATTTGGAATAACCACAACTTATCTGTACATACCGAAGCGAAATGTTTTCGGATAATAATTTACAGCAGCACTGGCCGATTTAGAAAACTTACATTTTGGACTGTCTAGACGAGAGTCCATTATGCTGAATTATATTGACAAACCCATCAAGCACAAATTTTACTCCAATGATTAGTAAATACTCTGCTAGAAATGTTTGTGAATACGGATCCTCGCCATATACACTATAGCTTAGGTTTCGCGAACGAACAATGGCGAGCCTACACAATGAGTTTATTCACTGCCCTATCCTTAAACATTATCGCTTCTGGGACGTAAGAATATTCACTGCCCTTATATCTAGTCCTCAAAACTGCAGAAAGTATCACACACCCCTTTTAACAGTTAACAACCCTTCACACACTCAAAAAAATGAGTAGAGTTGAATAAGACACTATTACAAAAACATATTTATTTTCATGAACTACACACTAAAACATGGCCTTTATGGGGCATCATCCGGTATTGTCTAGAGGCTAAGATACCTGGCTCTCACCCAGGAAGCTCGGGTTCGATTACCGAAGCTGTTATTTTTTACAGTTTATCAAACTTACCTACATTGTGCAATTGGTTGCATGTTACAACTGTAATTGATCAAAACTTTCAAAAAAGTTACAAGTGAACGGAAAAATTGGCTACCTGTAATTAAGGAAATAATATTCGTGAAATAAATGTTTTTCGCAAAAAAAATTCAAAGTTACGAGTCATCACATATTCTATTTCCAAACACAAATAATTAATACATGATAATATGGTGACACAATTTGCGCATGTTTATAATATGAAGTATTCAAGGCATACATATTTCAAATATTTCTCTTTTTCAGGTTTGTGTTGTCATCTTGGTGCTCGCCACTTTCACTTCCGCAGAGGAGGCCAAGCAAGAGGCCAAGAAACAAGAAAAAAGAGGACTCCTCGGCCTGGGCTATGGCGGCGGACACGGCGGCGGATTCGGCGGCGGACACGAGCTCTCCAGTTTCGGCGGCCATGACATCGGCGGCTACGGAGGAGGCTCTGAACTCGGCGGCCATGGCCTCGGCAGTTATGGAGGTGGCATTGGAGGTGGCATTGGAGGTGGCATTGGAGGTGGCATTGGAGGTGGCTATGGAGGTGGCTATGGAGGAGGCTATGGCGTGAGCGAAGGNATGGAGGTGGCATTGGAGGTGGCATTGGAGGTGGCTATGGAGGTGGCTATGGAGGAGGCTATGGCGTGAGCGAAGGCCACGTCAAGGCAATCACCATCACCAAGTCCGTGCCTGTACCAGTGCCACACCCAGTACCCTACCCTGTGGAGAAGCACGTACCGTACCCCGTCAAGGTACCCGTGCACGTACCTGTAGACAGGCCGTACCCCGTCCACGTGCCCAAGCCATTCCCAGTGCTTGTGGAGAAGCCATACCCTGTCCCAGTGGAGAAACCCATCCCCTACCCTGTCAAGGTGCCTGTGAAGGTTCCTGTACCACACCCGTACCCCGTCCACGTACCCAAACCTGTGGCCGTGCCAGTACCCAAGCCATACCCCGTGCCGGTACCTCATCCTGTTGTGGTGGAGAAGAAAGTGCCGATATACGTGGATAGCCACTCAGAAGGAGGTCTGGGAGGCGGATATGGTGGTCTTGGCGGCCATGGAGGGTTCAGTGGTGGTTTCAGTGGCATCGGATTGTCCCATGGAGGTCTGTCTGGAGGCTATGGTCTTGGGGGCCATGGAGGATCTAGCAGCATCAGCAGCTTTGGATCATCTCATGGAGGCTATGGTCTTGGGGGCCATGGAGGATCTAGCAGTATCAGCAGCTTTGGATCATCTCATGGAAGCTATGGTCTTGGGGGCCATGGAGGATCTAGCAGTATCAGCAGCTTTGGATCATCTCATGGAGGCTATGGTCTTGGGGGCTATGGAGGATCTAGCAGCCTCAGCAGCTTTGGATCATCCCATGGAGGTTTCTCTGGTAGTTCAGGAGGTCTAAGTGNTATGGAGGATCTAGCAGCCTCAGCAGCTTTGGATCATCCCATGGAGGTTTCTCTGGTAGTTCAGGAGGTCTAAGTGGATACCACCATGGCTGAGATTTTTGCTGAGAATTGTTCTTCCTGCTACACATCTTTCTGTTCCTACTTTTTTTTGTAATGTGAAGAAAATAACTTATACATCTGAATAAAGTAACCCGATTCATAGAAAAAAATTGTGTTTGATTTTTGTATTCAATCGCTTATTTTATTAATATATATAATTGAATTTCGAATAGTATAAATATATTTGTCCAAAATCTTCAATATTGCACAAAATAGTACATTTATGTTGAAAATTATTTTTAAAGGAAGTGTTCAGTATAATATGTAAGTATCCTCAGAGCATCTGTCATGCAATTTTTTAAGGCATTACGCAGAAAATTATTCCAAGTAACGTTCTTGTTTTATACCTAGAGCCATACCTTTTCCCGTAGCTGAGTTAACAACACGCCTGCTATTGGCGGTAAGGTGTTAGATTAGAAACCACCTTTTGTAGAATTTATATTTTTGGTATCCTCCCAATTTATATTAATGTTTTAATATGTATTCTCTCAAATTATTTAGAAATTATAATAATTTGTTATTTTAAGTAATTATTATGTTTTTATTTTACTGAACATAAAAATTTACAACTTCAATAGTTCTAAGTTGTTACTTTTACGGTGCTAATTTCGATCTGAAATTTAAAAGGGGTTTGCAGGTCACGTTGTTTTATTACAGACTATATATAAACTAACTGAATACCTAAATTTGGGGGCCTCGGTGGCTGAGCGGTTAGATTGCTCGCCTCCCACCGATGCGAACTGGGTTCAATCCCCAGCCGGGCCACTACCGGATTTTCACAAGTGGAAATCGTGCCGGACGATGCCGCTTATAGGCGGGTTTTCTCGGGGATTTCCCGTTTCCCCACCCTTTCATTCCGGCGCTGCTCCATTTTCACCTCGCTTCACCCTCATCAGCTCTCAAGACCTCGATTTTAAGAGCTGCCCAAATCTCTTCACTCACTCCACTCACCTAAATGTGCCTTCGGCTGTAAGGCTAGTTGCTCATGAAGCAGTTCTTCTCAATCCTAATTCTTCAATATACTGGAAAGACTTGTACAGTCATTATTATCAGACAATGACGATAATCGCGCCAGCCATATATCGCCAAATGAGATTCTTTCGGAAAATACGTACAATACATAACATTAAAGTCAGCCACGCCAGATACACAAAAAAAATTAATTAGGCCCTATGTGTTATTTTACTGAATCTAGGAGTATCAAAAGGACAGGCTGAGAGTTTATGTTTAAGACTTTATGATGGAAACGCATCTTCTAGCCAAGGGTAGAAAAATGTAAATATTTAAAAAGAAAAATAATACTTCCTTGGGGTGGAAATCGGGGTTAAAAAAGCAATCAGTGTTCATACAATATATGTAATTTCAGGCAGAGAATTTCCTAAAAACATGCTAACATTTTTTGTTCACCAAATGTGGTGCAAAGAGTATCCAGAAATGGGTAGAGAAAATGGGAGGATGTAAAGTCTTCATAGAAATGTAATCCATAAAAGTAGGATAGAGTAAATTGCCAAGTATGGAGTGATCAACAAATGTGGAGTAACTTGCCAATTATTAAGACTTTGAGTTTAACAGATCCTGAACAGCAAAGTGGCACGAAAAATTGGTGGTGTCTGGAGTAGGAGGGGGGAAAGATAAGAGGAATTTATCCAGTATGTAAAGGTAAATAATTATAAAGGACAGCGAGCATACGCAAAATACAAAAAAAAAATGTAGGTAAACAGTTTTTAAATGACACACAATAGGAAACATTATTCATGAAAAGACTGAAATCAAATATAACGGGTACTATAATTACACAATCACTATTACATGTTTTAGAAATTTAATTATTGTAAGATCTGACATAAGTTGACATGTAATTGTAATATTCAAGGAATATACTCTCTCTCTGTCATAAAAATAGCCTCACCTGGGAAGAGAAGTTGAAATGGAAAGAATCTTGGCAAAATCAATAGGAACGATTATACAAATGACTCATTGTGATATCAGGACAAATGAAACTTTTGTTCAGGGAACATTTTACCGTTGAATAACAGGCTGCATTTTGTACATCGTTGCACCACCGCTAGCATGGATACACGCGGTGATAAGTTCTGGTATGAAGTCACAGAAGCTTCTGAGATTATCGTGTGGAAGACCACCCCACAGTTGCTAAAACTACTGCTCCAGATGCCACGGGCCTATTGATGGCCGAAACTTCCGTCCAAGCTAGCTCAATATATGTTCTATTGGTGATTGTTCTGTAAACCGGGCTGACCAAGAAAGGAATTCCGGAAACACAAAAGCAGTCCTAAGAAACCCATACTGCTTGCGGGCGCGCATTATCCTGCTGGAAGATTGCCCGTTGGAGCTGCGCCGTGAAGGAAACGCATGACGCTACAGAATCTTCTGAACACATACAGTTGTACTGTATGCCGTTAGCGTATCCTTGATCACCAACACGGAAGACAGATAATCATAGGAGAGTACTCCCCACGGCACACTGTAAAAATTGTTCTAGTAAAATTTTAAAATAGTAATGGAAGTTATTAACTTATACATGTTATGGATATAATACCACACATCTGACTGCAAATATGGGAATGTTTAGTGTCACTGCTATACAGCGTTGGGAACTTCCCTACGCATTTGACTGTTTCCTGAGCAAATGGAGTAACGCTACCTTCGATGTCTGGGAAACGACCTTACCATTCATGGTTTCTTACTGTATGTGTACAACGATGTGGTAAATTTTGCAAATAATTTCTTAGAGTACATAATGCCACGAACTTTGGTGTGTCGTTCAACAGTGGATTTCGGATACTATATGCTGTCCAGTGCCCCTCAATGCTCGAGTACAGTTGTCGTTTGTTTCCATAATAAACTGTGATCGTCGAAAAAAAATGGAACATCGCCCTTCCTCAGCCGTTCATACTACCAGATTACCGCAAACCTGCAGACGGAGTCCCATGTCGGGGTGCCGATACAGAGATATCGGAAGGGACGTCGAAAGTTCAAGTTTCCTTTTGCAACTCGCAACAGTACGGTTTGAAAACAGGGGTAATTTGTGATAAACCTGTATGTCTCTCGGTCGACGATGAAATTTTCCGCTCTGCTGGTGGTCAGTTTAGAGTCGCACAGAGCTTTCCAAAGTCCTTCAACGCCTTCGTACAACTCAGTCACAATGAACAAAGTGGCGGGCAGATCTCCCTATTCCAAATATGATCTCTCTCTCTCTCTCTTTCTCTTTCTCTCACACTCTCTCTTGAAATCTCTCTCTCTTTCTCGAACTCTCTCTCGAACTCTTAAATTTGTTAATACATGTGTCGAGAGATTGGGCGAGAAATGTTAGCTTACAGTGGCGTGTGGTGAACTGTTGCAAGGTAAGCTTGCGTTAGCTCTGTGCTGTACCCTGTTACATCCTAGTTTAAACTTTCGCCACAAAAACGTAGTTCGGCAACTGACGCCACAGGACGTGTGTAATGGGTACCTTGCCTGCTCGCTTGTGAGTGGTCGGAATGCATTCAGTTTCCCTAGGCTGCACGGTGGCTACTGGCTCCTGCTGCGTGCACCGAGAATGTACAGCAGTGAACAAGCACCAGTTTACCTCGCAACAGTTTTCACCACACGCTACTGCTAGCTTCTGACGTCTGCTCTACACATCCTCTGGTTATACTTAACACAGCTTTGCCCTATGACTATTCAGAGGGGGTTTAACGGCATTTGTACACCTTGGTGACAGTTCTAAGCCACCATTCTCTGTCAAGGATCATTTGTCTTATGACCCGTGATGGTGGTGTATACAAACTTTCGACCTGAAGGTTGCACCCAGCCATAAGGAAGAAAATAGAACTGAAGACAATTTATCTTGTATCAATTCTTCAATTGGAGAAAACTTATCAAAACTGAGGTCACTACATGTAGCTTTATGCCACCCTGAAGAAACAAGATTATTTCACTGGATATGTAGTAAGAATCTCCCTCATTATCTGGAAGAAATTCGTAGAGTTACTTCATTCTGCTGCATTTGTGCTGAAGTCAAGCCGAGGTTCCTCAAACAGAAAGGTAATCTTATCAAAGCTACACAGCCCTTTGGGAGATTCTGCATAGACTTCAAAGGTCCTTTACCTTCAAGTTCTAGAAATCAATACTTGCAGATGAATATTCGAGATTTCATTTTGTTTTGTCTTATCAAGATACGAGTGATAGAACCGTAATATTAAAGCTCATGAAACTTTTGTGCTTGTTTAGAATTCCTGCTTTTATACATTCTGACCAAGGTCCGTGCTTTATGTCTGAGGAGTTGAAATCGTTCCTTTGTGCTGTTGGAGTAGCTAAAAGTCAAAGTACACAATACAATCCTGAAAATAATGGGCAAGTAGAGCGATATGTTAGAATTGTGTGGAAAACTATTGAATTAGCTCTTAAGAGCGGGAACCTAGACATTTCGTAATAGGAAGAAGCCTTTCAGTTAATCCGATCTTTATTGTGTATATCAACCAACGTAATTCCACATGGAAGAATGTTTAGCTTCTCCCGAAGGTCAAGTAATGGAACGACAATCCCTTCATGGCTGATCACTCCAGGTCCTGTTCTTATGAAGAGAAATGTTAGGAGATTTAAATATGATCCTTATGTTGAAGAGAGTCTTCTCTTGAAAGGAAATCCTGAGTACTCTCGTGTAAAATTACTAGATGGGAGAGAAACAACTGTTTCTAATAAATATCACGCTCCTATTGCAGCATCTCTGTAAAACCCATGTTTAGATTATAATACAATCACCTACATCTACTGACCCAGATAAAATTTCTACACCTAGTTCGCCTGATGTAAACAATGAAGAAACTGAAAATGTAGGTTACAATAGGACAAATTTAGAATAACATAGGACAATTGAAGATATTGAGCCTTTGAGACGAAACTCGCGCGTTCTACGGCCTCCTACTTACCAGAACTACACCACCTAGAAGGGGTAAATGAAGTTTATGACTCTTTGACACAAGAGAAAAACTGTTTGCTTATATATACTATGATATTTGCTTTCAGTGTAAGTCTTAATTATGTTGAATAAAGCCTAGTTTAAGGTTATTTGCTTGCTTATATTTTACAACACAGTATTTCTGATGGAAGGGGTGAGGAGAAAAGGTATTGTTTGGAGGGGGTGGTAGTGATGCGGAAAGAATTGCAGAGTGAAGAAAATAAGGATGGAATGTGGAGGTGATGGGAGTAAATAAAGGGGACAGAACCTTGTGGAGATTGCCAGTTCGTCGACAAAAGAGTAGAGGTATCAATAATTTCATCTAGTTTCTAGTCAGTCGACGACTCATTTTGCATCCACGATGCCATCCGATGCCCCAGGGCTAATGAAGTATCTGGATCTGCCAGTGCTAATGGTGTATTTGGCAGTAGCATATGCTTATTCAGGTGCACCACCTACAGCAGCACCACCATCACCTTGTTCGGGCGTGGTACCATAGGGGCCATCGCCTTCGTGTGGGCAGCCTACAGTAGCAGTTCCATCAGCATCACGGTGCAAGCTTACGCCGTCAAGACTTCGATGCATGTACTGTTGTGAAGCCTTTGCGAATAGCAGCAATGTTAGATGACATGAAGAGCATAAATATAAGATGAACCTGTTCTGTATGACATAAAGGAGTGACTAATTGTATCTGTTTGCTCGTAGTGAAAATCTACACAGACATTTGAAAATATGTAAAGCACTTGTTCCTCCACTTGCAAAACAAAATTGTGTATTGTCATCTCCACAAAACTGTGGTGGACCTTAAGTACTGCAGTGTGAAATTAAGATGTAAACATGTCATCGCTACCTAGTGGAGTAAGTGATAATGCAATTATGTCTCCGTCAATAAGGACGTGCATATGAATAGCATGAACATTGTTAATTTAAGTTAAATTTAAATTAACTGCCGATGTAGAGTCGATCATGTCGCTTCTGTGGTGACACCTTCGGTATAAGTAGCAATGCGTGTCAATAGCATTTAAGATAATGTTGAAGACAGCATAAAAAAGGTATGTCGCGAGGAAGGACAAACGGTGATCAAGAGCTCTGGCTGGACACTCGATTCGGTTAGTCATTTGCATCTAATGAGAATTGTATTCCATCCACTTATAAAATAATATAATGTTCCCTTCTTGCCTTAGAAAATCATTGCAAAGAAATGTTTATTTGTATGTATTTATGTATAATCTTGTAAATAAAAAATATAAAATATTTAAAAAAATATCTACTCTTTATAAAAAAAAAGGCTAAAAAATGTCAATGAAATATTATTAGTAAAATATTAGAGATTATGTATAATATACTCCAAGTTTTGGAGGCCACGTCGCCAACAGCTTGTGGAAATGGACGACATGGGAGCTCCTTGGCAGTAGATGCTAAAAACACGAATGACTAGCACACTCTAGTGGCCAATACTGAAAACATGGGTTAAAGGTGCAATCTAGTTACCAATGGACAATACAACTGATTGGTATGGGTGGGGGGATCATTTGTAATGCAAAGCCAATGATTAATTTGTACGAGGTGTCAGTACATTGATCGACTATAAAGCCAATGAAATATAGAGGTGTAAGGGTTCAGTAGTCTACTTGTCACTCTATCGGGAGGGAGTTATGTGTTCCACCATATTTGAGAGAACAAAGACCTGAAATGGGCAAAGGTGACAAAAGCTAAAAGTAAATATTTATTTTAAAAAAAAATTATTTTTTTTTAAATTTGATATTTAAATAACACTTACAGGATTTTTGGAGTTAATTCTATCGTTTTATATAATTGCACATTTTTATTTTATTTTTAGGGAATTCGTAGA
>NQII01002838.1:176150-314962 GCA_002778355.1 Clitarchus hookeri | reverse complement strand
TTTTTGGTTGCTTTCATGCTTTCATTCATTCGGTAATTAACCTAGTAACTAATATTTGTGAGATTTGGTTTTTCTATTTTTTATCCACATATTTTGGTGTTTCTATACGTTGTGCACTAGTAATATATTTTCTATTTTCCCTCTGTCGTGAGTAACAATTTTGTATTATAGTTTTTTTCTCCTCANACTAATATTTGTGAGATTTGGTTTTTCTATTTTTTATCCACATATTTTGGTGTTTCTATACGTTGTGCACTAGTAATATATTTTCTATTTTCCCTCTGTCGTGAGTAACAATTTTGTATTATAGTTTTTTTCTCCTCGTACACCCATTATACAAACATACTAACATTTTGGGATCTAAATTTTGATTTTAGTGAGTGTGCAGGTGTAAGATAAACCTTTTCTGCACGTGCCAGCCTAAATTTTACTGCGCGCATTGAGCAAATATTACTGCATATTATAGCTAAATAATATATTTAGCGACTTGTGATAACCTTCCCGCACATCGCCAGCCCCTTCGTTGCTGGTGGTGACGTAGTCAAGTGACTTAATATACTCCGTGCTGCTGTCTGCCAGCGAATAATGTCTTCTTGCCCGTGAGGTATGTTAACTGTTCCTTTCAATTTGACTATGTTGCCATACAGCTAAGTTATAACGCAATTTTACCTCTGAAATTTTTGTTTTAAGTTAAAATATCGTCCACATTGTGTTTATTTGTTTAGCAATGGGATTTCTCATGAACTTCTAATATTACCAGCACTCCAGATATTTTGTAACTAATTTATTAATATGTTTGTTCGCATCTCCCTTTTTAAAATATTTTTACTTTTTTTTTGATTTCTTGGCCTTTTTAACTATGTTCAAGCTCTTAGTTTATGCAATTATTTTAAGGGACGTTAGGAAGAAAGAAAATATACTTGTAATTCGATTAACTAATCTAATTTCTATTGTGACAAATGGCTTGTCAGTTTTGTTTCATGAAAGACACTTTTAATTATATTTATATTTTGCCTCAATGTGTTAATACTGAACTTGTTAACTGGATATTCCTTTTTTTTTTAAATAACATTTTTTAAAGTTTTTTCTTCTTTTTTGTGAATAATCATCTTTAATATTTTGTTGCGTTATCTGTATTATGTAGTCAATTATTATGACCTGAAACATTAGTTATATACAACTGTTACTTTCTTTGTAAATTTGAATAAATTCAGTGAAAATATTTAATAGTGCAATTCACATCTCGTTATTTAGAGACAATGAAATCTTCCTAAGCCTATGTTTAAATATACAATTGTATATATTAAAAATTTTTATTCTGTTTTGTTGCTTGTTTGAAATAGTAGCAGTCGTTTTACAATCAACTTTATTTCTTAGATGCCTTCACACATCTCATTACAAGCAACTACCAATTACAATGCTGCCAACCTCCACATACCAACAATCGTATTTAACATTTTTCCTTTTTTTTAATGGTTAAAACAAAATAAAAACTGATCACAAAATGAGCTTAGTATTTCTCATATTAAAAAAAATTACTCTTCAACATATTATATGGGCATAGTTTACACACAACACTAATTATGAATTATATATTTGTTAGTAATTTTAATTTCTGTAGTAAACTAATTTTTGCCTGCGTCTAGCAACTAGTCAAATAGTCTCCCTCCACATACCAACATCGTGGTGTTACACCTTCCCTTAAAGGGCTGAAGGAAAACGAAACAAACTGACTACAAAATGAACTGTGAAACCCTAACAATTCAGATATTTTAAAACACCATCTTTTGACATTAACATAATGTTGTAATATAATATACAATGCAATATTAAAAGTTTGTTATATTTTTAAGATGGCAACACTGTGAACAAATGATTAGCTATCAAGCTACCGTTGGAGTGTCATGGCGCTATGTGCCTTGTTGAAATTATATTGTTCTTTCTTAAAACTAATAAATAGTTTATTCAAGTGATACGGAGTATTTCTTTATAAAACCTACACATAAGAACAGTTAAAACATATAGCAAACATAACATAGATAACACATAAGTTAATCACAAAACCAATTTATNGTACACATAAGAACAGTTAAAACATATAGCAAACATAACATAGATAACACATAAGTTAATCACAAAACCAAGTTATGAACCTTAGGGTTGATAGTCATTAAATTTGTGAGGTAGGCGAACTGGTCGCCCAAGTCTAGTAACTTGTGGGGCCACATCTATCGGTGAGTTTTTTTATTTCCTTGTTAGGCTCTCCTCTTACCGATATTTATTTCTCAGTTGGCTGACTTAACAGCTTATTATCTGTCAGGTGAGTATATAATGTATCACTGTCATACGCATAGTCGGTCGTTATTACGGCACTGTTAAGAGATTTCATTAGGTCACTTAAATAATATCTTACAATATTTCCCTTTGAAGGTATTACATAACTAGAACGGGGAGAGCTAAGTGGCAACACTAACTTTCCAGATTCCCATGCACTACCTTTTCGTGACATTAAATTATCATTACTGTGAAATACGCGTTCTCGAACTGCCGACTTGTAATAATTATTCTTTACTGCTCGCTGTTTAGAATTCATCTAATCCCTACAAGGCGTAACATAAGGTTCCAAGTGAGAGGTGATGATGGGTAATCTTGACCTCAGTTTCCATGATATCAACAAGTGAGCAGGAGACGCATCAAGGCCAGGAAGAGGAAAATGACGATACTCTGGAACAGCTGTGGCAATGTCCCTGTTATAATGGTCTGCCTTTTTCAAGAAGGACTTTGCAATACCTACAGCTTTTTCTATCTATGGCTGGTTCTGACTGCACTGAATTTACACGTGTTGGCAATTTGATGAAACTGAATACTAGCAAAGGGAACATTATCCGCTATCACAACCTTCAGTATTACAAGTATAGAGAACACGTGTTTGATATTTTTNTACTAGCAAAGGGAACATTATCCGCTATCACAACCTTCAGTATTACAAGTATAGAGAACACGTGTTTGATATTTTTTACTAATACACTCATCTGCAGTTTTATCAGACACAGAAAGGATTTCAATCCACTTGCCAAAGTAGTCTATGNAATACACTCATCTGCAGTTTTATCAGACACAGAAAGGATTTCAATCCACTTGCCAAAGTAGTCTATGACAACTAAATAACTCTAATCCCCATAGTCAAAATGATTTACTCCCACTTTCTCTAACGGCAACCTAGGAACGTCATGCGGTCACAGTTTTTCTTTTATATTAGACTGTCTGAAAATATCACAAGTTTTTCAGCGATGTACAAAATATTGTACAAACTGACAGAAGGGCCAATAAAAATTGTGCGGAACTAGTTTCATTGTTTTCTTGGAACCACAGCTTAGTTCATTCGTTAATTGAACTATTTCCATTTTAAGAGAATTTGGAACAATTATCTTAGCACCATAGAAAAACATGCCATTTGCAAATGTAATAAAGTCTTTAATATCCCAGAAATGCTTGACTTCATCTTGTTTTATGTCACTTTTACACTGTGACCCACCTGTCACCACATTTTAAACAGGATCATTCCTTGTCTCCTTCTGAAATGGATCAATTTTATTTTTACTCACCGATACTGTTGTCTCTGTACTGTGTACTATCTCATTAATTATATTATCTGACTTATCCCCTCGCTACTAGTATCACATGCTCTTGATAACAAGTCGGCTATCATAATTTGACTACCTGGATTGTAGACAGCATTTAAATTGTATCGAAAAAGACTTTGCTTCAACCTTTACAATTGTGGAGTGATTTTATGAATATTTTAATGGACAATATTAACAATTAGTTTTGTGGTAAGTTTGCACAGTTATATTTAGGCCGTAAGTAAAATGAGGAAATTTTTCTACTGTAAAACAAATTGCTAGAAACTCCTTTTCAATCTGAGGACACTGTTCTTCAGATCTTGTTGATCATTTCGAAGCAAACATTCCCCCAAACCAAGCTGAGATGTATCAGCTTGCAGTACTATTGGCAACATATTGTTAAACAACTTTAGAACAGGTGCTTGAATCGTTTTTCTTTGAGGAACTGGACCCCCACATCCAGTCTGTCTGTTTTCTCAACAGATCCCGAAGTGATTTTGTAATCGCAGACATGTTAGGAATGCACTTTGCAATATATGTAATTAACCATACCTAGCACTCTATGAATTTATATTTTATTTGTTGGTTATTTTATGTTTAAGATGCATGTCACTTGTACTGGGTCAGGACTAGATCCTGCTACATCAAAAATTATACCTACTTACTTGACTCTGGGCTTTTTATATTGCAATTTCTGGGATTGAACCTAAATTTGTGTTGCTTTGCTCTCTGGAACACTTTTTTTTTAATTCTATCATTTTCATTATGTGATGTTGCAGCAACTATTAAATCACCAAAGTAAACACATACACGCTCAATGTCACCAAATACCTTAGTGTTAGATATCTGAAATACTTCAGGGGAAGTGCTTAAGCCAATGGGTAATATTCCATATCAGTTTTTTTCCAAACGGGGTTATAAAACCGCAAAAGTGCTTGCTTTGTTATATGAGCTCTATTTGGTGAAAAACATCCTCCATATCTTAAGAGTGTAGAGTTTATCTCCTATCAATATCTGACTTAATTAATCAACATTAGTAATTGGATTAGTTTCTTCTTTAATAACTCTATTCAACTGACCATGGTACAGACATGTCCTAACTGATTTGTCTACTTTCTCTACAATATCTATATTATGAACCCAATCAGTAGCTCTAAATACTTTAGAAATTATTTAATTTTTTTTTTTACCTTTCTAGTTCTGCCTTTAATCTAGGTTTATTTATTTCAGGAGTTCTCCTACAAGAATTTACAACTGAAGTTGCATTATCTTTCACTTCAATGTTATATCTAAATTTTGTATGCCTATCCTTTCAAACAATGACTTATTTTCTTCTATAAAACTGTCTAAAAGGCTTTCTGATTTAAGTGCATCGACATTAATTTTATGTGCACTAACATATCGTGACCTTCTTTCAAGGAGACCAAGTTGATCACAAGCATTAAGACCAGGTATTGGCATGGAAGGTATATAAGCGACAATACAATTAACAATAATCAAACATACAACAATTACATAACCTATTGCCTTCACATTGTAATTACTGTAACCGATAAGATATTAATTGCAGTTATGAATATCTGTGATGGTCAAACCTAAGTCTTTGTAATACTTCAGATCCAAAACATTGCAATCAGCACCTCTGTCTAATTTAAGTAAATTTTGTTGTTATTAATACTTACTGTTAGTGTCCACCGAGATACATTATTGGTATTCTCAATGCTACTTATGTGCAGCTCCTCGCATGATGAGCTGGTCTCTTGATTTTTGCTATTTAACACACTTATACTATTAGATAGTTTGGATTGATAACACACTGCAAAATAGTTGGGGCCCTCGCACCTGTTACAGTTTACCATGTGCATAACACTTGTTCCACTCCTGTTGTCTATCACATTTCCTACACTTCCGCTCCTCACGAGCGAGGATGCTCCCACATTCACTCCTACTTGCTTTTATTTTATTTCACACAGCTTCGGGTGTAGAGATTAGGAGCGTTTGAAGTTTCGACACACTAGCCAAGACAGCAGTATGTTTATCTTTCTCATGTCAACTTTGTTGTTGTTTGCTAAGTTCAGCAACACAACCCATTTTCATTTTTTTTTTTTTTTAGTCTAATGTTTGTTTTGCGAAGAAGTCGTTGTTGTAAGGTTGTGTCATTAACTGCAATGGTAATACGATCACGAACTAACAAATCTTCTTGCGCTCCAAAGACACAACTTCTAGCCAGCTTTCTGAAATCGTAAAAACTTTCAAAAGACTCCCCAGTAGTCTGTGTTTTAGTAAAACATTGCCTATCAATAACAATATTAACTCTTGGTTTTATGTACTCATCAAATGCACGTAGCATTTCATCTAATTTTGTCTTCGAACTGTCCATATCAAAAGTAGTGAATATTTCAAATACTTGATCACCACTGCAATTTAGAAACATCGCGACTTTCTTTGTTTCCGAAGCCTCAAAATTTCCAGATGCAATGAGAAATAGCTGGAACGTTTGTTTAAAAGTTTTAAATTTGTTCGCTGCATCTTCATTTTAAACTAACACACTTGATGGTTTGAAGTTTTCCATTTTGAAGGCAATACTACTAAAGTAAAACTATTACCACTGTGACTGTTTACCTACACCATAATATCAGAACAAATCTACACATTACCTTAGTAGCCATTGTAACTAGTATTGTTTCCTTCCGATGTCAATGTGATAAATCACATTCGAACTATAAAGTCTCAAAAATGAATAATTACATACTATGAGGTAATTCATCCCGTCCCTGACACCATGTTTCGTTGCTTGTTTTAAGTAGTAGCAGTCTTTTTACAATCATCTTTATTTCTTAGATGCCTCCACGCATCTCGTTACAAGCAACTTCCAAGTGACCTTCGACTTACAATGCTGCCAACCTCCATATACCATCATCCATATGTTACAGGTGCCCTCTTTTATGCAATTTACGACCACCTTGCTTGTTTGATTATTTGTGTATATAGCTTTGTTTTCTATTTTATCATTTTGTGTCATTTGGAAAAATTTGTTACTTTTATTATGCAACTTTGTTTGTCATGTATTTGTAGCATTTGCGTTATATTATTTGTATTTAAGACTCGAGGAATTTCTGTCTTTGTTGAAAATTGGTGGTTTTTTTGTTTATTGATATTTTGTTTGTACATTGGCACACAACTACAGCGCATTTGGAGTGTCATTTGTTCCACATTTGGCAGGATCTTCCACACGAGATCATCTGATGTCTTTATGCCTCTATGCCCGACTATATCGCCTCCTTTCTCCATGTATGGGTTGTCCAGAACCATGCCATGTGTTGGTCCCCTGTGATACATTCTTGGCCTGGTACAATATTTTGATGTTTGCTGTATACCTAATAACATGTCCTCTGGCTGCACCATCTTATGTGCCTCTGTGATGGCACCTTCAGAGTAATTACATTTGTTTGCATTTATGTATTTTAGCTAACATAACAGTATCTATTTCTTCACTATTAATACGCTATTATTATTACAGTTTTAAACTATATTTGAATATAATTCCATGCGTAAATATTGATGTAGTTGAGGGTATGCCTTACCTGGTTTTTAGATTAATTAGTTTTTTTTTTTTTGTTTTTTTGTTAAGTTACAGAAAGCCATATCAGGAAATACGAGGAATGTCACAGGACAAATTTATCTTACATTATATTGAGTATGTACGGAACACCAATTACAACATATCTTACATCACACTATAAACCTATATTTCACCACGTTTACCAGACTTTAGCAATTAAAAATTAATACATAATTCCGTTTTGAATGCTTTACAAGTTCGTGCCTCACTTCGATGTATGTCACCTCATTTTGTACAGAGAATTAATGGAATAATAACGATTATATCAAATTGTTTTTTATTTATTTATAAATTATAATTGTGCTTGAATTAATGTGTTTATAGAAATTATTTTTAACATCCTATAAATATAATTTAGAATTTGGATTGGAATTAATAATGCATTAACTTAAGATTTGGAATTTTATGTAACAATTGGTATAAGAAAGGCTTATTGTTGTTGCNTATAAATATAATTTAGAATTTGGATTGGAATTAATAATGCATTAACTTAAGATTTGGAATTTTATGTAACAATTGGTGGCATATTTAGATTACAACACAATGTACTTATTATTGATTTATTTCTTATGACATATAATAATTCCCACTGTTAGCACAACATTGGTTACAAAATTTTGGCCGTACGAAATAATAAGTACCAATTACCAACCATTGTGTTTCCAACATGGACACACATATAACAAATTAAACTTGCTTTAAAAAAAAGTGTTTCAGATGTTGAAAATATTTTTTATTTCATATAATATAAGAAAGGCTTATTGGAGTTGTCAAAATGTTTGTTTTATAATTCGATGTGAAGTGTTGCTTGGACAACGTTCGCTTAAAAAGAGATAAAAACACTTACCAACATTATGTTTACCAATGTTTTACAAAATATCAACCAACCATTTTAAAGTAGAAAATTGCTGCTGCTCTGTCTTGCAACTCCTTGCTTGCGTGTTCACGGTGATCACCTTGAATAGCGCAGGCACTATGCATCCTAGGACCTAGCAACTGCTCCTCTGTCTTCCAACACCTTGCTTGCGTGTCCATGGTGATCACCTTGAATAGCGCAGGCACCATGCATCCTAGGAGCCAGCAACTGCTGCTCTGTCTTCCAACACCTTGCTTGCGTGTCCATGGTGATCACCTTGAATAGCGCAGGCACCATGCATCCTAGGAGCCAGCAACTGCTGCTCTGTCTTCCAACACCTTGCTTGCGTGTCCATGGTGATCACCTTGAATAGCGCAGGCACCATGCATCCTAGGAGCCAGCAACTGCTGCTCTGTCTTCCAACACCTTGCTTGCGTGTCCATGGTGATCACCTTGAATAGCGCAGGCACCATGAATCCTAGGAGCCAGCAACTGCTGCACTGTCTTCCAACACCTTGCTTGCATGTTCAAGGTGATCATCTTGAATAGCGCAGGCACCATGCATCCTAGGAGCCAGCAACTACTGCTCTGTCTTCCAACCCCTTGCTTGCGCCGAGATAGAGGCCTCCCGCCGTAGTACAAATTTTAATTCTTATTGGTTTCACAAAACAGCTTTTAAATAATTTTTTACATGTGGGGGCAGCAAAATTATGTCTTGGTATCTTCAAAATAAACTTCGGAGTGTATGATTCTTTTCTAAGCAATTTATAATCTGAAATTAATAATTATATTGTTTTCAACCTATACAAGCACGGGGAGTAGGGTGTAAAATTGCCATGAATATTACTAATTCATTAATAAATGAATTTTTTGCTGGCAAGGATGTATTAAGGAGAAATAAACATACGAAATCGTCTACTTTCTCAGTGTGCGTATACGCTGAATTGAATATACCAAAGTGTTTGTGGATGACATTTTATCCTTCCTCTTCATTTGAACTAAATAGTTGGGGTTTTTCTTTTGCAACTAGTGGTTGCTGTAAATTTTGCTGCTGATGGATCATTAAAATGAAATATTTTTTTGCAATATTTTTTTAGTGTAGCGTGTTTAAACTTGATAAATAATTTCAACTATTACATTTTTAACACTTATTTGAATATTTTCTTGAAGCATTTTCAAATGTTGCTATGCTGAGCCTTTATACCTTAGCACTGTTGTGAGCTTTAGAACACAATGCGAAAAACCATAAGATAATCCATTAATCAGTTGAAAGCACAGACACCTAACGGACGTAGATAGAAATATTTTTGAGGATACAAGTAGCATACTGTATTGACAAACATGCAAAACTAATATTGTCAACTATAAATTGGATGACTTAGTGGACGGAAAAAGATTAAAATATGGTGACCACCAGTAGTGCATTTGGCGAACGGCGAGGAATAAAAGTATTTCGCAGCGGATTACTGCCGAGCATGTCCGAGTCGAGCCGAAGTAAATGTATGGTCCACCAAGTCCACCGAAGACTGACGATCATTTTCGAGTTGAGCCTAACCAAGCGATCCTCGCCTGCTTCTCTGTCCAATTTAAAATACATTGCTTGTTTGAACTCTCTTAATCATACTACTATTGTATCTGTTATAAGGTAATAAGAAATTGGATTTAAACATCTCCTTTCTTCCTTTCACAAATACATGTGAAGCACACATCACGTACGTACACAAAATTCAACATATACCAACCTTAAACCCTCTTTATCCTTCTCATTTTCCACTTCTTCCCCAGTATTTCCAGTGCTATATGATTCAAGAGATTTTATATTATGTCAGTAAATTTCTAAATTTCCAATTATGGGCGTATTTCTAGGAATAATATGAAATATATTTTCATACAATCATTATACTACAACTTCATTTGCTTATAGCTGTTTTTTGAAGAATTGTTTTTTATCCCCTCTTTTCTTTCCCTTTTTTACTTTCTTCCATTTTTGTAAAATTTTGATGTGACACTACTTTAAGATAGTTATATTCTATGTCAGTCCCTGTTTTTTTCCTCCTCGTTATCTAATATTTCTGCAACATTAATTTTGCTTTCTATTAAGTTGTAAATCAAGGAATTTACCAAGAAGTAACGTTTCATAATTCCCATCATACTAATACAATATTTCTTAAAGCTCATTTCCTCTTTCTCTCTTTCTTCTCACACACATATGCTACAGCATCACAAGATGCCCTCGATCATGTATAAGCTTCAGTGTAAGTATGAGTTCGTTGACATTCATGCACACTTTGATTCGTCCTTCCCACATTTATCTTTAAAGTCTGCAATACCTTTCGCTGTTTTCCAGTTCTCTTTGCTCCACTGTAAAATATGGTTTAGTTACCATTGTACTTGGCCTTTTATAGACTGCATTATTACTGCAATACTTGTATTTCTCTTCAGTTATCTTTTCCAAGTATAGTTATTTATTTGAGACACCTCTTACATCCAAGTTAAAACTTAAATAACCTATTATCCAACTCTGTTTTCTCTTTTTTTTTTTCAATAGTCATCCTGTTTTAATAGTTGGATCCGAGACTATTATATGCTCTAAATGAAATTTTTTTNCAGCAACTGCTGCACTGTCTTCCAACACCTTGCTTGCATGTTCAAGGTGATCATCTTGAATAGCGCAGGCACCATGTATCCTAGGAGCCAGAAACTACTGCTCTGTCTTCCAACCCCTTGCTTGCGCCGAGATAGAGGCCTCCCGCCGTAGTACAAATTTTAATTCTNCAACTACTGCTCTGTCTTCCAACCCCTTGCTTGCGCCGAGATAGAGGCCTCCCGCCGTAGTACAAATTTTAATTCTTATTGGTTTCACAAAACAGCTTTTAAATAATTTTTTACATGTGGGGGCAGCAAAATTATGTCTTGGTATCTTCAAAATAAACTTCGGAGTGTATGATTCTTTTCTAAGCAATTTATAATCTGAAATTAATAATTATATTGTTTTCAACCTATACAAGCACGGGGAGTAGGGTGTAAAATTGCCATGAATATTACTAATTCATTAATAAATGAATTTTTTGCTGGCAAGGATGTATTAAGGAGAAATAAACATACGAAATCGTCTACTTTCTCAGTGTGCGTATACGCTGAATTGAATATACCAAAGTGTTTGTGGATGACATTTTATCCTTCCTCTTCATTTGAACTAAATAGTTGGGGTTTTTCTTTTGCAACTAGTGGTTGCTGTAAATTTTGCTGCTGATGGATCATTAAAATGAAATATTTTTTTGCAATATTTTTTTAGTGTAGCGTGTTTAAACTTGATAAATAATTTCAACTATTANCATTAAAATGAAATATTTTTTTGCAATATTTTTTTAGTGTAGCGTGTTTAAACTTGATAAATAATTTCAACTATTAAATTTTTAACACTTATTTGAATATTTTCTTGAAGCATTTTCAAATGTTGCTATGCTGAGCCTTTATACCTTAGCACTGTTGTGAGCTTTAGAACACAATGTGAAAAACCATAAGATAATCCATTAATCAGTTGAAAGCACAGACACCTAACGGACGTAGATATAAATATTTTTGAGGATACAAGTAGCATACTGTATTGACAAACATGCAAAACTAATATTGTCAACTATAAATTGGATGACTTAGTGGACGGAAAAAGATTAAAATATGGTGACCACCAGTAGTGCATTTTGGCGAACGGCGAGGAATAAAAGTATTTCGCAGCGGATTACTGCCGAGCATGTCCGAGTCGAGCCGAAGTAAATGTATGGTCCACCAAGTCCACCGAAGACTGACGATCATTTTCGAGTTGAGCCTAACCAAGCGATCCTCGCCTGCTTCTCTGTCCAATTTAAAATACATTGCTTGTTTGAACTCTCTTAATCATACTACTATTGTATCTGTTATAAGGTAATAAGAAATTGGATTTAAACATCTCCTTTCTTCCTTTCACAAATACATGTGAAGCACACATCACGTACGTACACAAAATTCAACATATACCAACCTTAAACCCTCTTTATCCTTCTCATTTTCCACTTCTTCCCCAGTATTTCCAGTGCTATATGATTCAAGAGATTTTATATTATGTCAGTAAATTTCTAAATTTCCAATTATGGGCGTATTTCTAGGAATAATATGAAATATATTTTCATACAATCATTATACTACAACTTCATTTGCTAATAGCTGTTTTTTGAAGAATTATTTTTTATCCCCTCTTTTCTTTCCCTTTTTTACTTTCTTCCATTTTTGTAAAATTTTGATGTAACACTACTTTAAGATAGTTATATTCTATGTCAGTCCCTGTTTTTTCCTCCTCTATCTACGATTTGTGCAAAAATAATTGTGCTTTCAATTAAGTTGTCAATCAAGGACATTGCCAAGAAGTAACGTTTCATAATTCCCACCATACTAATACAATATTTCTTAAAGCTCAGTTCCTCTTTCTTGCTTTCTTCTCACAGACATATGCTACAGCATCACAAGATGCACCCGATCATGTATAAGCTTCAGTGAAGGTATCAGTTCGTTCACATTTATGGACACTTTGATTCGTCCTTCCCACATTTATCTTTAAATCTGCAATACCTTTCGCTGTTTTCCAGTTCTCTCTGCTCCACTGTAAAACATGGTTTAGTTACCATTGTACTTGGCCTTTTATAGACTGCATTATTACTGCAATACTTGTATTTCTCTTCAGTTATCTTTTCCAAGTCTAGTTATTTATTTGAGATACCTCTTACATCCAAGTTAAAACTTAAATAACCTATTATCCAACTCTGTTTTCTGTTTTTTTTTTTCAATAGTCATCCTGTTTTAATAGTTGGATCCGAGACTATTATATGCTCTAAATGAAATTTTTTTNGTTTTTTTTTTTCAATAGTCATCCTGTTTTAATAGTTGGATCCGAGACTATTATATGCTCTAAATGAAATTTTTTTTCTTTTGGGTGAGTTGCTATCTCTCTCTGCACAACTCCATCCATCTAATTTCTGACATTACTTTTCTTAGGGAATTTGCTATCTACAGCTTTCTTTCCACATCTATTCCTAGGGGTACTTTGATCTCCAAGGTAAGGGATGTAATTTGCATCTGTCCGCTCAACCGCCTTCATATAGTGGGTTCACGATTGGAAGAAACTTTTGAAAATCAAGCTATGAAAAAACACCCTAGCCGTTAGCGACATGCATATAACATTACAAACATCGGCGAGCCTAGATACAGTTATGNGCTATGAAAAAACACCCTAGCCGTTAGCGACATGCATATAACATTACAAACATCGGCGAGCCTAGATACAGTTATGCCATTAGGTTGCCAGCACAAAGAGAGGAAATAGTTTCACAGTTTTAACGTTATTGTTAATTTATGGTATACAAATGGGTGTCGAAAAGACTTGTATCTCATTACGCCAATTATTAATGACGTGATGCTAACATATATAGATTTCAACGTTTCTTGCATAGTCACATGATCACGCTCAAGGTGAAAGTAAGGCGGCCATTTGTTTACTAACCTTCGTTCCTTGTGTTGTTGGCTCGTGCATGTGACTTTCCTTTGCCACTCTATTCTAACGTTGCAGTATTTGCACATAAGAATTGTTTTCACATTGTCGAATACGTAGAATCCTTCACTCGCAAACTCAGCCGTCCTGTCGAAAACCATCACAACCATTTTTAAATTACATTTTACATCGCGAAAAACATCTAACTCAGTCTACCACCACGCCATTTTAACGTCTGTAGCAATTCCGATTAATACTCATGATCTTGCTTTCGATGTACGGGAATTTATCGAAAGTCACTAACAATCGATTATAAATAGATAACAACTATCGATTCATCAAAATACTCGCATGTTTGGTTTATAGAATGAAATGTTTTTCGTTGGCATCGCATATTCTTTTGTGTGAAATTCTCAAGATTAAATACTTTACGCTTGTGGAATATTCATTAATAATATATACATGACGTTTATAATGGGTACGTGCATGTATGAACCATGTACACACACACACAGTGGAATGTCAACATTGCCATGTGACTGCCACATTGCAGTCACATGGCAATGTTTGTTTACCTTTGGCGGAAGGATACAAAATGGGCTTGAAAGTAGATCTTTAGCAGGGTTTCAAGAAAGTCTCTTCCAGTCATGAACTGACCATAGTTGATGTAATTTGCAGACAGCATTAGCGACACGTTACAGCAGTCACTCCATCCCCAGGGAAATGTTGAACACCCTGCTATCTTCAACTATGTACAGGCGTATATAGACATTTCGATAACGAAAATAAAGGCGAAATTGTATTTCTCAAACTTTTGAGGCAATTTAGGTGATATAATTTAATTAATACATAACCTTCATAATTTAATTANAAATTGTATTTCTCAAACTTTTGAGGCAATTTAGGTGATATAATTTAATTAATACATAACCTTCATAATTTAATTAATACATAACCTTCATAATTTAATTATTATTTTATAAAATGAGAAAGAAATTTTAAATGGTGTGNCATAATTTAATTAATACATAACCTTCATAATTTAATTATTATTTTATAAAATGAGAAAGAAATTTTAAATGGTGTGCAAAAGCTGTTCCTTTAATTTTAACGTTTCAAACATATAACAAACATTGCAAATTGTGTGCAGGAAGTTTTGTAGTTAGTGATTCACAACACATTTGAATTTGTGTCCAATTCTCCAAGCCATTATGTCATCAATTTCCATTTCTTCTATGAAACTTGTAGATTTGCTGACAGCTCACATGGAATATTATTTTCTAAAGCGGGCCAGTATATTTAAGTAACTGTAAGATGTGTTGAGAACCTGTAAAGATAAAGAATAATATTATACCATGTAAAACACCTGTAAAACGACAGTGATTTTTAATTGATTTTAAAATTATTATATAGATTAACAAATACAACTTAAAATTGGTTTCACATGTGGTTTTACGTTTAGCAGTAGTGATATAAGGCATGTGCGGAGCATCAACATGGATAGTCAACACAGCGAGGAAAGATCACTGCACAAAGCGTATGCCCCGTGGACACAAAATACAGCATTAAAGCTCTTAGAGAAGGTGTATAATGGCTTTGTAAGTTCGTATGAGGTCGTGCGGACAAATCATGCAGTTTCCAGACACTTGGGACACTCCGTTGTCACATTGNGTATGAGGTCGTGCGGACAAATCATGCAGTTTCCAGACACTTGGGACACTCCGTTGTCACATTGACTCTGTATTGTAACCATTGAGCACGTGGGTGTAACAACACACTTCGTAAAGTTTTTGGCAGAGCGAGACAGATAAAATGTAGGGAGGATCGCTACATGCCAAGTATTACACAGTCAAAACATGACGTAAGTGATACAACTAGCGAGACTACTTTCCTCAACATGACTGCGATTGATTTTTAAATACGTTCCTAAAAGTTGAGTTGGTAAATCGGACTTGACTTCTCATTGAAATAAATATCAGTAGAGACGAAACCAGAAACATATGAAACAGTAGTGAGACAGTTACAAATAAATATTCGCGAGTGCCTTACTTGGGACTCGAACCCAGAAAACCTTGTTCCATAAGCTGGCGTACAATCAACTGCATTACGAAGGATTTCTTATTGGGCACCATCATAAAAATTTGCCAAAAAATAAAAGAGGCTCTGTATACGATGCTTATAATATATATATACTGCCAACAAATTTTGGTTGAATTTGGTTAAATTGTTAATATATTTGGCAAACTTGTATACATTATTTATGAAGCAGCAATTTCGAAAAAATTTTTATGACACATTTAGCTCATATAAGTTTACATGGACTTCTGTAGCATTTATGATGTGCACAATTGAGTGAAAATAAGTTGATATATGTCATAAATATTGCAAAATGATACATTTTCCAACTGGCACTAATTTGCAAATATATTGAAAAATATGGATCTCTCTGTGCATAATTGAAGCTTCTAACGTATATGTTAGTGTTAAATATTTAATTTGATTTTACTGAATTATATTACATATGCAAACATTAAAACAAAATTATTTATATAAACACCTTCAAAATAAATTACTGCCGCACCTGCCGCACTACTTGGGGTCTCATTTGGTGGGAATCGGATGACAGGTTCCTAAGATATGTTTTCGCTAAAATATCCATATCTTTCATGTGACGTTTTTCATAAATGGAATGAATAAATTACTTAATACCGCATTCGATGAATGTATACTGGCAGTATACAAGGGTAAGTTAAAATTCTAGAAACAAGTGTATGTCACATAAAAAACATATTAATGTGACCTACCACAGTGCAACTTCTTCGCCTAATTTGGTAAGAATGGAGCAGATGGTTTCCCGAGATATTACATCAAAACTTAATTTTTTATTGTGTCATATTACAAAATAGAAGATAAATGAGGCTCTGTATATGCAAATGTGATGGTTTTAATGCATTACGACAATATACTAAGTTAATTTATAATTTGTTTTGTTAATAAAATATAATAAATTAAAATATTTATGTAGTCTTCATTTTGAAAATAATTATGTGACCTACTTAAAATGTACGAGTTTACACCCCCTGCTACAGTACTGTTTGTTTACCAAATATTATGGGAATCTGTATATTGTATCCCAATATATTACATACAAACTTGATTTTTTCATGTCCCATATATTACAATATGGCGGATAAAAATGCATTTACAGACGCATATTTAGTTGTTATATATACTGCCAGCATGCAAAATTAGGTTGGAATTGATTACATTGTTTCGTCGATAAAGAAAAAAAAAACTGAAATGACTATAAGACCACCATTTTGAAAAATAAATGTTTGACCTTTTTAAAATGTACCAGTTTATGACATCTGTCGCAAAACTATTGGTTTTCCAAATTCGGTAGTAATTTTTAAATTGTTTCCCGAAATGTGGCATAGNCCCTGCTACAGTACTGTTTGTTTACCAAATATTATGGGAATCTGTATATTGTATCCCAATATATTACATACAAACTTCATTTTTTCATGTGCCATATATTACAATATGGCGGATAAAAATGCATTTACAGACGCATATTTAGTTGTTATATATACTGCCAGCATGCAAAATTAGGTTGGAATTGATTACATTGTTTCGTCGATAAAGAAAAAAAACTGAAATGACTATAAGACCACCATTTTGAAAAATAAATGTTTGACCTTTTTAAAATGTACCAGTTTATGACATCTGTCGCAAAACTATTGGTTTTCCAAATTCGGTAGTAATTTTTAAATTGTTTCCCGAAATGTGGCATAAAAGCTTAATTTATTTGTGCGTCGTTATCTTACAATATTTTGGACAAAGTATGCTTCCCAAACATACAGTTGCAGTTGTAAAATAGATTGCATATATACAAAGATAATTTGTAATTGATTATATGGTTTTGACGACACATTGTGCTAAGTTATATGTCAGCCATTTTGAAAATAAGAGAATGACGTGCTCAAAACATACTATTTACATTATCTGCGGAGGCACTACCTGTTTCCCAATATATAAATCATTCAATATTTTCCCGAGATACGTTATAAAAAATTTACTTTTTTCGAGCTGCGCTAGCTTACAACATGGCACACATAAGATGCTTCGTGTAGATACAGTTGATAGAGTTGATTTACACTGTCAGCATACAAAGTTGAGTTGGAATTGAGAACAATGGTTTAGACGATATAGCATTCTAAGCTAAGAAGGCTATATGGCCTTTTTCTAAATTTCTAACATAATTAAAACATATTATTTTACATAATCTGCCGAAGTACTTGTCTGCCAAATTTGGTAGTAATCAGTCAATTTTTTTCAGCAAGATGACATTAAAATAAATTTATTTATGTGGTCCTATATCGCAAAATGGTGTACAAAAGATGTTATGTGTATATACAGTTGGTTTTTGTAAGATCTACAGTCAGCATACAATGTTAAGTTGGAATTGTTTAGATGGTTTCGACGATACAGCATTCTAAACGAAAATGGCTATATGTACACTATTTTATAAATAAGTATCTAACATACTTATAACAAGCCATATAACATCTTCTGCCACAATACTGCTTGTGTGCCAAATTTGGCCGGAATCAATTAATTGTTTACTGAGATAAAACAAAAAAATTTAATTATTAATGTTGCACTATCTCAAAAAATTATTGATAAAAGTGGCTATGTGTTGCAAATCTGATTCTTGCAAATATATTTTCATTCTACAAATTGTTTTCATGATTGGTTGAATTATATGGTAGATATATTTAAAAAACCTAAAATATTTGTATGGTAACAGTTTTAGAAATAAGTACCTAATCAAGTTCACTCAATTAGGATCTGCCTGCCCCTTGGGACCAGCGAAGGCAAGGGACTTCTACGTGTATTATGGTACTATGGAAGCTTAGATGCGGCGACTAATCCGCAAATCGTAGCGACCCCAGTTGGCGGACAGGGGATCCCTAGGCTCTGGGGTGGCAGGGAATATTTTAATACCAGTCCGTGGACTATCTGGCCGGTGTGCAAGCGCTGTCTTCGTGTACGTCGGGAACCTGGGTAGCTAGATGGCGAAGCGCAACGGGCATGGAACAGCCCAACAATCATGGCAGGGAGAGGGATCTCGAGCTGTCGCAGGGCAAAGTGTAGTGAACATCAATGTTGGATTCTATTGGCTGCTGACTGCAGATGCATGAGGAATGGAACTGAATTCATCTAACCTTGGCAGCATCCCTGACATCAGCCCTCATTCATGGGCCAGCGGCTAGCCACCACCACTTGTAGGTCCTGGCTATCCCGCTGAGCATTTTTTAGTGCTCACAAAACTGACAGAGTATTTTGGAGGATGGGGATGGGGTGGTTCCGTGGGCGATAGCTCCTGCCCTTCACGCACGGCGTGGAGATCCTGCTGCCAGCGCGGAAGAGCGAAAATGGATAGGTGCCATGACTGAACTTCCCAGTTTTCCGACGCACTCGACGAGAAGCAGAGGGCCACTGCATTTAATTTTCTGCTGTCAATATTGTTGTACTGGTTTGCCAGCGCAGGAATACTGGCCGCAGTACTATCTCAAGGGTGCCTGCGCCCACAAGCCTCGTCCCCTCTCTTCTAGTTCTTCTACATCATATTAAAGAGCACGAATTCCACAACATCAGTTTCCCGTAACATTTTCCGCAATGAACGAATCTGTTTTGAACTTATTTCCTGTCGGGAGGGGTTTTTATGGTGACTGTACCAGTTTTTTCCCTCCACCATCTTAGCTACAGCCTCAACTATAGGTACACTCAGGGAGGCAGTCATGGCCAAAAACTGTGGCCATGGCTGCTTAATCCCTCTGTATAGCGATGCATGCCTCCTTTGCATGAAACTCCTTACTTTTAGGTGTATGGGGCTCAGCCCTGAGGTACAATTAATTTCCATCCCCACTTTGGGCGTACACTTAATAATTAGCACTAGGGTAGGTTAAGGAAAAAATGTGAATTATTCATCAGGGAGTGCCCTCGGTTGAAATAGGTACAATTAGCCAGGAGAAAAGTAAGAGGGAGAAGCATCATCTCTGGCGAGACAAGATAAAGCATCCAGGCTGTACGAATGAAGACTCGGAGCATCGGACATCTGAAGTGGCAGCAGCAGGGTGCTGGAAACCTGGGTGTGTTGTGACTTGTTGGAATTATACTTCTTATAAATGACCAGCCACATTGTCTAAATGAGCATTGTCGTTTCTCTCCTCATATGTTTCCACTTGCGTTGCTTATTGTTGAAGGCAGGGGCTGGGACGAGTGGGTAGCCTGAGCAATATGTTCGTGCTTACTCTCTCGACGCGAACTGCCATCTTTTGAACCAACGAAGGTGAAGAGTGCTGCTGGCATAGTGGGAGTTCGCTCGGTTGTCACTAAAATTCCAGCTTGCTGTTACTGGGAGAAACGAGCTGGAATGGCTAAGCGAGTGCGCTTTGCACATGGCTGTAGAATGGAGGAGATGGGAAACCTGCTGCCACAATGTCTAGCGAGAAGGTTATTCTGCTGCTTACATGTATGACAGAAGATGAGCACCCTGTCATCGGAAGATGCATCTGATCGCCTGCACCACCGGGATATTCGCCACATATTTATGCTTGTGCTGCTGGCTTATATAGTCGTGCAACTAAGTGTGGTTATGTTGCCAGTGGTCTCGGCAATTTAACAAACTAGCTTTGTTCAATTATAGCCCACAAGGGTACTTAATCCTGTAATCCCGGGAACCTCTCTTCTAATATACCCTAATTCACTAATAAAGAGCATGTTTCCCAAACCCTTTGTTTCCTGTAGTATTTCACTAATGTACGAACAAATTTGGAATTTATTCCTATCCAGATGTTTTTTATGGTCTATGTAAGTTTTCAACCTCTATCTTTTAAGATTTAGTTTCAACTATAGTTACACTCAGGGTGGTAGTCATGGCCCCAATCACGACCATCGCTGCCCAATCCTTCTCTGCTGCGATGCACACCTCCATGCTTAAAATCCATTCCTTTTAGATGTATAGGGTCTATCTCTCAGAAACATTTAGCTCCTGTCCCTATGTCGGACGCACTCTTAATACTTAGAAATAGGGTAGATTAGGAAAAAACGATCGTGGAGTTTAGATAATTTTTCGCTGGCTATCAATCGAATTGGACTGGACAACAGTTGCACGAATATAAAAAATCAATTAGTTGGTGTGTTGTTGGTCTTGTGCTGGCACACTGTCAAGTTGGACCAGGCGGCATTTACACGAACAGTTAGATTTGTACTGTAACTCCCTTGATTAGGATGGGATGGTAGTTATGCCAGTAGTATTCTTAAATCAGTTTTAAATTAGTCAGTCGGATTTTGGAACTCTGTCAAGTTGGGCAGGTCGTAACAGGGAGAATAGTGGTATGATCGTGCTAGATTGGAATGAAATGGATGAAAGGCTCGGCAGTTTGCCACAGACAAAGTCAATGTTAAAATAGTGTCTTGACTAGCGGGAATCTATCCAAGCATTAAAGTGGACCATTTGAGAAAAAACATATTGTTATTTTGCCAACTCCCACCCAAACATATAGTGTTGTCTAGAGTAATGCGGCTGACAAATCATCGGAACTCTCTGTGCTGTGCCGGGCCTCTGAGCATGGGTGGGTAACTGAATGTGACATGAAAGGCAAGGCTTACAGAAGTACAGGGCACCTCTGTTCACTAAACGTTCCTGCACTGTGTCCAGCATATGTGATAGGGAGTGTGAACGAGATGGTATCGTGGAAAAGAGAACTGTCTTCAGTCCCGGGCCAAAGAATTGGCAGGTGTCACCAAATAGTTCGCCATGACCAATTGCGTTGCAGTCTCGAAACACTCTTGTGCTGTGCCCACCCTATGTGGTGAGAGTGTTAAGACGAAAATTATTCATGATCTGCCTTCAAGTTGAAGCTGTGCAACACGTGGACATGTCGAAGTCGACATCAACATATAATGTGTCGATGAATAGATAAGAAGTAGGATAAAGGGAAGTCTGTGCGAATGTATTTTAAATTGGAGCTGTGAGGCTGTGGCTGTAGCTGGTGGTCTTCGGCTCGACTCGGACGATCTCGGCAATCTTCGGCTGGTCTAGAAGGTGCTCGGAGGCCATCGACTCGGTTTGCGGAACATACCCGAAGGTGCTCGACAGTTGGCACACCAATTATTCAAGTACATGTTTGTTTCTGGTAATCATATTTGTTCTATAGGCATATGGTGTGTCAAATCGTAGAAATGACTATTTATTGTCCGATATAAAAAAAATTATTTCTAATTATAAATTATTTACATATTTTTTTATATTGTGCCGAAATTATACATAGGATATTGCAAAACCATGCTAAAGTCTCAAATTCAATTACTACATTTCTACACTCCTCTCTACAAGGCTGATTAATTAACGATGCCTGAATCTGCAAACTATTCATTGTCTCGATTATTTTTGTAAGTGTATGTATGCTCCTCAGATTTTTAATGTATGTATATATATATGACTAAACCAAGCCCATCATACTAATAGCGACCACATGCATGAGTATGTTATAACCATGACATGGATCACCATCTACCAACACTTTTATAGGTTTAATAAGCATTAATTTAAATGCCAATAATGCCAGACCCGGGAGAGTTGGAATGTTCGAGGGTGATATGCAGTCTTAACTTTCGTGGTCTTCTTGACCATCAAACCATACAATCGTCCAATCATTTTATCGATATTTGGATCAATCCATTAAACTTCCAATCTTTCCATCAATATTTCACAATCTTCGCCAATCCGCAACCAAACTTCACCAATACTCAGCAATCTTACCATCAAGCTTTCGCAATTTTACCATCAATCTTTCACAATCTTTCAATCAATATATCAATATTTCGATCAATCTCGCAATTTGTCCATCAATCTGCTCCACAATCGCTCTGCAATCCTTTGATAAATCCAATAATTTTATCAATCTCGATCCTTCGATAAATACCAATCCTTCGATCAATACCTATCCTTCAACTAATCCCAATCCTTCGATCAATCATACTCCTCCGACCAATCCCAATCCTTCGATCAATCCCAATTTTCCGATCAATTCCAATCCTTAATAAACACAATCCTTCTATCAATCCCAATCCTTAACAATACCAATTCTTCGATAAATCCATATATTTTAATCAATCCACATTCTTCCATCAATCTCAGTCCTTCGATCCATCTGAATCCTCCGATCTATTCAAATCCTTCGATCAATCCCAATCCTTCGATCGATCCTTCAATCAATCCTTCGGTTTGTCCACCACCCAAGTGTACAGAAATTACTTTCATTCACCAACTACCTCCAAATTTGTACATGTCGACAGAATTAATATTTTTAATCAAATTAACTATCCATGCATTTTATACTAAAGTCTTTATTATCATTCTATATGTAGATATTTCCATTAAGAGCCGAGTGCTCACAGCACTATTTTAAAGTTGCGAGTGAAAAAAGAATATGACTCACAAAAAAATTACCAATTAATTTGTAATAATAATTTATTATTATTTTGAAATTACAAACTTATAAAAGAGTTATTCATCACATTATGCGATATATCCCCGATCCTTCAGTTTAGTAATGATTGAAGATATCTCACTAATGTACATGAGATACCCACGTTTTTGAAGGTCAATCCAATATCTGAGTCTATCGATAAGTTCATTCGGGTCTTCGTGAAATAAGTAGCCAGTATTCTCGGTGTATTCCGACTTCTTCGCCTGGCTCATTGCAGCAAGTAAGTTAGAGGGGTGTGTCAGTTCATCGAGAAAATCGCAATCATCGTCTTCAACATTATCGCTGTCTTCATGTTCATTTTCATCTTTGCTGTCTTCATGATCGTCTCCACTTACTGTTCCTTGATGAATATTAAATTTGCTTTTCATTGCAGCAGGAGTTGTATTCTCATCAGTATTTAGAGCCAACAACCGTTTATTCTGAAGTTCGCCGA
Organism: Clitarchus hookeri; assembly: GCA_002778355.1. Lineage (NCBI taxonomy): Eukaryota > Metazoa > Arthropoda > Insecta > Phasmatodea > Phasmatidae > Clitarchus > Clitarchus hookeri. Next base: position 291,350 of record NQII01002838.1, on the reverse strand, counting down.
TTTAAGCGAACATCTTGCAAGTGTACATTCCACACAGATCTACTCCACTGCACTCATTCCAGCTCTCAAAATACGAATCTCTACAGTTCCTGATGTGGTTCTTCAATGTATAACCTTCCATAAACTGTGTGTATCCATTGTCGTAATTCTTCCTCATTCGAAAAGGACTCTTTGAACAGGTAATTATTTCATGTCGACTCGTTAGCAGAATCGACACAGTCGGCAATCAGAAAACGATGATGCAGGTCCCGGCTGCATGATAGATACGGTCGAACTCAGACCTTCTTATTCACAATTCATATTCACTGTATGGTGAGAGAATGCTTCGAAATTGATGTTAACTTCTCTATGCCTGATCATCGACTAAGGTATCAGCGTGCATCAGCGCTATATATATACACTCACCCACTATTCGGAAAAATAATATTTTTTTCTAAGACCTAGATGAAATGTATATTCTTTATCATTACGGGCTCCGAACTCAGGGCCCCAAGCTAGGCGTCACCTTAGTAAATTGCTTAAAACTTCGTATCAGCTGTGCATGAATATTAAAGCAAGAAAAATTAATGAACGAACATTGCTAACAAAAGTCTTCAAAAACTCGGGTCGTTAATCGAATTGCGAACTACTTATCTTACACTTATCCCCATATCCGATAGCCAAAACCATCGTCTCGCCTTTATTGTGAGTTACTAAAACAGTCTCTAAATTTTGTCTATGTCCGCAAGTGTATTTAGTTATTTTTATATTTTTGGTTCTGAAACTCAGGTCCCTACAACGTACCGCACCTTTGGAGATGGTGTGCATGAATACAGTAAGATATTAATTTTTACAGCGATACTTAGAAATACAAAATGGTAACTGTAGGTCATCCTTAAAAGATAAAATAATGCTATCGCGGACTTTTTTTTAGACGTTTTTGAGAGCTATAATTCTGTGTTACATTAATTTTATGTATCTCTTATGGTTTAGTCAGCGCAAGCCATGTAAGCGACCTAAAACATGTTTTTTATGACTTGATTACAAACGGTTCGACATTTCTCTACTATCCTTACATTAAATATAAATGAATTATACACTGAAACTTTCCTGAAGAATTTCTCTAAATTATGTTGAAAACTGCATCAAAATCCATCAATTAGTTGAGAAGTACTAAGCGAATACACAGACACACGCGGATAAGATACCTTGTTTTATACTATTTAGAAATGTCTAAATGAATGCCATGCATGCGTAAATAAGCGATCCACAATGTGGGCCAGTGTTGATATGGGGCGGCGTGCATGTGTGTGGGTGAGTTTTCATTATCGGCTTACATAGGGTCGAAGTCACGTAATTCCAGTGGGTTGGTAGGTTGGGCGAAGGAGGCGTTCCATCACCGCTGCTAGACCAAATGACTATGCGTGATATATGTGTGTTCTTTATTCAAAAGCCTCCCATCTCCTCATAAGACATTATTTTCCATCAGTGGTGACTACAGTTCTCGTTGTCCAAAGAGATTCATTCAAAAAACCGTCACCTAATCTCTCCTTTACAATGTATAATTTGTTTTAATGCCTTTGCTTCAATTAAAACGAAAAAATGCTTACAATAATGCTACTTCGAAAAAAAATGCTTACAATATTTTAGACTTAAAAATTGTCTCCATAAATTATTTGAAACTCTAAAAAACAATGTATAGTAATATTTATTGGAAAGGGAAGAAGTGTAAAAAAACCTTTTATAATTACGTTTATTATTTTACGTCAACACAATTGATCACTGGGTTTTTTTTTTCCGAATGCACACATGCCCTATAAGGAATATTTTAAAATTATTTTCACTCGTAATTAAACGTATCATTGGTTACATTTTCTTTGAGCCTACGGTGTTGCACAAAATTGTATTTTTTTACACAAAATTAAACATAATATGGGTTCCTTAGAACTAAAGTCTTCGTTTTTGCAATCGACACACTCGGAATTAGACGTATCACGTGTTATCGTAACATCAGAATCCTAAACTTCAGTATTACACTGAGCACAGAAATTTCCCTCTTCCTCACCCTTATGAGATCTGGAAGAATACTTATCAACTAGTTGGTGAAATAGTTGGCAGGTACGCAGTTTTTGCAGGTCGATGATATTCACGCTGTTGGGGCACATGCTGTGTAGCACTGTTTTTTTGGCGTCTTCCTACCACGAAATACAGGTATTCTTCGATGATGGATTCCTCCAATATGAACGAGATTTGTCATGGTGAATTTTTATCGCATCCTATCTTAATCGTTGAGAATTGTACGTTTGCAGGTGGCAAGTCTTTTGTGTGGTGCGGTCAAAGTGCTGCCGCCAACAGGGAGGCATGAACGTTAACACATTTGTAATTATTGTTTTCGCCACTGCATGATATTGAAAATTTTTTGACTATGAAAGAGTCCAGCGTGTGAAAAATGTTGATTCTGCAAACATTTTTCTACCTTCCACTAAGAAATGTTTGCGAGCACGTGCAATGGCAGGCTGGTACACACGACGTCCCTGGTGGTGGTGACGACGTCCCTGATTGTGGAAGCTCAGCGAGTCTTGGACCAACCCCAGCGATGCAGCCTGTCGGGTATGGATGAAGTGCAGCCCTGGAAGCACCTTGCTTGGGAGGAGGTTCCGCGCACCCTTATCGAGTTGTAGGTATGTTGACAAATACTAGTACACTGGCGAAATTTCGTGAGGTACACACATAAGAAGCCTTTGGGCAGGTATGGAAATCCTTCGCATCCTTCCAGCGCTGACGGGGACTTGAGCTTCCCGTACGCTAAGATGGTGAAAAGGATTTTCCCACCAGTCGAAAACCATGAATACATTGACGTGAATTAAAATCCCGCGCTCCCCTCTCATAGTTCACATTTCATATAGTTATAGGCAATGGGAATAGAGAGGAACTATTCGGTTAAGGCTATAGTTTTCTGTCTAATCAGCCAATAAAAATTGGTGGAGTGTGTGTATATCCAAATTAAATTATGAAGGGTGGTGTAGTCAAGCGAACCCAAGTAATTGGCTAACTAAACTTGGTTTAAGCAATGGGCGAGTAAGAGATGAGGGGTTTACAANAGTAAGAGATGAGGCAGGTAATTCATCAATTAAATATATTGGATATGGTAATGATTCGGGTCATTTCAACAGCCAAAAAAGATTTTGGTATGATGGTAATGGTTGGGTTCATAAACTGCCAAAAATTGTTTGGTATTATGGTGTTCACCCTCCATGTGGTACTCCAAAGCATGAAGCCCTGCGCTACGAGCGCACGTCAAATCCAACAAGGCAGCTAGTATTCTCAATGGTTGTGCAGGCCCTGAACATGCCCCCGCGGTCGAGTGTGCAAGCAATTCCTACCGTTATCCCCCTCCATCATCCCCGGTCAATGCCAACTCCTTCATTCATGCAGACACGAGGGCTTGCACATCCCGTCATGTGTGCATTGCAAGACACAGACCCCCTACATGCTGCTATTTCTCAAATACGAGATGAGAACAATATTATGTCTACAATTGTCTATTCCCTATGCAACATGATATGCTCATGGCAGACTCCCAACATTTCCTTAACTCAATAATTACATACACTCAAGCACTTTTCAACACTATTTTTTATTGATTGTTACAATATTTCTGAATATCTGGCAAACATATAATGACTAGTTGATTTCACAGCCGTAAATAACGTTTACCCCCAATAAACAGCAAATGATTGAACAATGATACAACTCTATTATAACACACGCCATAGGGTGTGCCTCTTTTGGGCTACCAAAAATTAAAAAAATTAAAATCGTATGGTGGTAATGAGGATCGGTAGTCTGCTGATCTTAGTGCTAGGAGCTTAGTCGTTGATCACTCAACCCGCCATGGAACCCCATAACTCCTGCATATATCTCATTTCATTTTTTGCCGAAATTTTTTAAATGTTTCCAAATTTTTTTATTGGAAAATTTTTAATTTTTTAACATTGTTTTAAAATTATTCCCGATTTTCATATTTTTTTAGTTTAGGGACATCCCTAAGTCAAGATCATCAGGTCAAGGTCATTAGGTCAAGGTAAAGATCCCCCAGATCCAATATGGCAGCCGGGTGACATCACAACATTGTGGTAGGCCAGCGCCTGGCTCCTGTGCCAGAAGCCGTCATGCCCTAACCGGCCAAACCATACAATTAAGCGGACTTTTTGTGATATTTGAGGTTTCATATCTACATATAATTTGCTTCTTACATTAACGGAAATGCTACGTAACGCAACATAATTACCAATTATGCACCAAAGAAGTGAAGAAACTGGCACTGATGTTAATCATTAATTTGATGTTATTTTGAACGCAATACTATTTCGGATAAGCAAGGACCTGCAGCACACATTAAAATTGGTTGTTGTGTTGTGTAAAAAGAGCAGGCTTTTTTTGTGATGCTATAATTTGTAAAAAAAATGACGTTCCTTATAAAAAAAAGCACTTCAAAACATCACTTGTGAAAAAAAGAAGGAAACGAGTTACTCCTGAACTTGATCCCTGCGAGAAGTGATTGCATTTACAATATGACGCAGGGAATCAAAGTTTAAAACAACTAGATCTGTAAAGTTACCAGAACCCGATGCCTGAGGATGTTGAATAGCGTACAAATTCAGGAAACAAAATATTATATTTCAAATTCTTTATAGCATAATTGAATCTTTTATAGCAAGCTGAGTAAAATATTTTTAAGGGCTTCAAATTTATATAAAAAAATTAATACGTTAATAATTGCTTGCGATAGGTGATTTTGAATTTGTAATAAGAGCATTCGTAACTGATTAGAATGCGACGAGCCGAAAATAAGAAGATATGATAAACATGAACAAGAAAGAATGTATGAAACTTACTGGAATTTTATAAAATGACAGTATATTAGCATTACAATACCATTCACACGTGCCCCAGCCATTAAATGCCCAGCCTATATTGTAAACTTTCCTAATTTATCCACATTAATTCTTAGCATTCCTTCCACCATCTTCATTAATGCAGTTAATAGTAGTTATAAGTCTATATTTTATTTCTTAAATAAAATTTATAAGTAAATGAATTGATATTTATTCATCCATTCATTCAATCAGTGGCGGCCAGCTGCTTTTATTTTATGCTCGGTTCTGAACCGGTCTTAAATAAGTGTCTATTGAACAGGGTAATTGCCATGGTATTATTAATTATTACTTACCGTAAGAAATGTTTCCAGTGTGAGGTCTCCAAGAAATCCTGCACTAAGAACTACTGGTTTTTGACACACAGCCATCATCACTGTGCTAATGTTCTTGAAGTTTGTTGACAGGTTGTACCATTCAATCGCATAAATGGACTGATACAGATTTTCACACTGGAAAAAATTGAATCATCTGCATTAATTACAAACAAATATTTCATAACATATAGTACAGAAGTCACAATTCCCTGTAATAATAATAATGATAAAACGTCTTTAATTTTTGTGGCAAAGGTAAGATATTATTACCTTCTATTATACTTAACCACTTTACATAATAAATCATAACACTTATTTTTTGTAACGATACTGCAGCTGCTTGCCCCACCCCTATCCCAAATCTCCAACGACCTATATCAAATGATAGCTACACTTCCAACTTGAGGGAAAATGTCCCAGAAATATAAGAAAGTTATATATAGCTTACAATTATTTGTGCACTTTTGAAAGCCGTGCTTGTGTGCTGTCCACAATCAACGTTGCGCATTCTGATAAAAAATGAATGCCTGATGCTTGATAACAGCATATGTGAATATCTACCAGCGAGCCATAACAGAAGTAAGTACTGTCGCTTGACATTTAGATGTTCACTTTTCATCACCGCATGGAATATTGTTTCTTCAGCCCATGAGTGTTGTAAACATCACAGAAACTTATTTTGTCTAATAATATCTGTGCGTGCGGAAAAGAAAGACAAGTGATTCGGAATGTAGATGTAGCTGCGTATAAACATATCACATTCATTATGTGAAAAGTGAGCATATTGCTGGAAAGAAACTACAGTAATTGTATGGAGACTGTAGATATTATGTTTTTTATGTGTGTTATCTGAAGTAAGTGAAATACATATGACTTCAATGAAAAAAAAATAGTTTATTTCCTGTTGGTGTTGCTCTACCTTGTTCAAACATGCCTACTTTCCTGATATAGATAATATTATAGTTTTGGTTTTATATATCTGTTACTATACGCCGATGCTGTAGGTGAGAATAATAAAAAAACTAAATAAAATGATTAGGCAAAAAATAATGATTTCAAAGTTAGTACTTAAATATTCCTTGTGTGGGCCCATTTCTGGGTGTGCACAATCAATGACAAGGTAAAAAAAAAAGTTATATGTTGAAATGAACTGCACAGAAACGAAGAATGGATTGACATTGCATTACATTCTCAGCATAATGGATGAAACAGACGTGTAAACATTCTGTTTAAGTGGTAGAAATTTGACCCTGAATCTTGGCGGGATGGGAGGGTGAAGGTTGAGCTGGGCCGGACAAAATCTGCATCATTGCAATACACGGCGAAGAGATGTCCCATATCACTTTCTACATGTCTAGTTGTGCTCTAATGCACCACATTTATTTTAGTAGTAAAGACAAATGACCAACTAAATGGAAGGTTTCGATGGTTAAAGGTCGAGATCATATGGCATAATCAAAGATTGTGGAAGTGATGTAATCATAGATGGCTGGTTGAGCAAAAATTACTAAATCGAGGTGGAACGACAGATCATCAATAAAATCTAATATAGCTGCCTGGTGACAAAATACTGAAGGAATGATAGAGAATGGAAGGAAGGGTAGTAGAAGTGGTATAGGGTTTCTAGTGCAATTTTAAACAAAGCAAATGTTAATTTTAAAAAAAATAATTCTGTACCTTAAATCTTATTTTTAGCCCATTTTTCATCAATATCTATAAATTTTCAACAAAAATATTATTTTACCATCAAAAACACACATCTCACCACATTAATTGAAATAAATTAATAAAACTAAGTGTGCTACTTCACCCCACATTAATAATAAAATTAATGGACCAAAAAGAAGCAACAAGCCTTTATTGAATTTTTTATATTTTTTTATAACTAAAATATTCAATTTTCTTATTAAAATCAATGCATTTTTTTTGAAAATCAATTAATTTTTACCTAAAATGAAATATAAGCTCATTAAAACTCAAATATTAACAAGAAAATGTGTAACCGCAGGACCTAGCTCATTAAAACAAAGAATTATTAATAATAAAATGTGGATCAGTGGGATTTAACGCATCAAATGAAAGAATAATTATAGTATATTCGTGGTTTTTTTAAACTTAAACCAAACCATTGAAAAATCACCCCATGTATGGTGTGTTTGATTGTGTTCTAAATATGCCATGTATCAAAAGCTTTATGTACTTGTGTTAACATAACAATACATTACAATTAATTTAATTTAATTTTTACTGATATTATACCTATAAATTCAAATATTTCATTTATAATTAATATAATAAAATATAGGGAGAAAGAAGAAGTGTTGGCAATGCCTAGTAAGAAATATAATTATGCAAATTTTATTACACTAAGTGCGCACGATTGTGGTGAGCTGTCCCTCTTGTTAAATTTCCTTGAATTTGTTAAACTTTGGTTTCATGAGGCGGAGGAATATACTGGAAGTAGAACTTATTCAGGGCTTCAGAGAAGTTGTAAGTTACTACGAATGTACTAACAAAATGTGGTACAGTGGGACAAAGCAGAACAAATAAAATAATACAAAATTTGATAAATAATTAGCAAATTAAAACTGGGGATGGGGTGGCATAAAAGTGGCCAAATAATAATTGAATAAGAAATAAATGAAATAGTAATAACTGTCAACGCAATACATTAAAACTATTTCTAGGGGGCCGTGGAACAGGGCCTTCTTGGAAATTTTCAAGGCAAAGTGAAATGCCACCGCATGGAAATTTCAATGTACCGGTGAAAGGCTGCCCTTTAAGGGTAATAACAAAAAAATGCTAAAAATAATATTTAAATATTTTCCCGACGCCGTTGATTACAGCATCTATTCATTCACCTTTAGATATATTTTTATTTTTAATACATTATCTATACAAAATTGTGTTTTTTTTTCAGTAGTGGATAATAATCCTTCACTGGGTGAAGCCATCCTCTAAGTTATGAATGCTTGTCCGTCACATCCAGAAACCAAATTAATAACTGACCTAATATCAGGATTGAGTAATCGTCACGTCAAATATAAATATTATTAACATTTCCATCAGAAAATTGTAAAATATGTTCAAAATTAAATTTATTATATTTAACTTTACCTTTACTTTTAGTATCTAACTCAATTATCAATCAATAATCAAAAGAATTAGTTTGATTGTATATTCTTAGTAAAATCACTTTAAACTTGTTGACTAATTAAAAAAAATTGCTTAACAATTAATGGTACATATAAAATCAATATTCGTTATTAAATAAAGTTCAGCTAATAATGCACTTAAATATTTATACATTTTATTTTATAAAGTTTCATAAGTTCATTAAAATTTTTGGTTTGCTCATTAATATAAAAATGTATTTTCAAATATGTATTTTATGCTACTGAATAATTTAATAATGTCTCTTAGCATCTTCATACAATTATAAAACATTTTATTGATTTAATATTTTTACTATTTAATAATATAAAAAATATACAGCTTTGGGTTTATAAACTATTTTATATTTTCTTAGTTGTATACATATTGATAAATTATGTATAATAATAGATGTTGATAATAGTGCAAAAAATATATTGACAATATTTTCTGCGAATTTTTCATTCATTTAATAATATAAAATATTATACAACTTCTGTAATATTTCCTTTTAATTCATCATAAGTAAGATATTTTTGACTAATCAATATAACATTATATATTATATGCTCTGGAATTTTTCTATTAAAATTAACCTGGATTATAATATTGTTTTATCTTTAATTACTTCACAATTGTTTGTGTAAAATTAATATATTAAATGTAATAGTTTTCTAGCTTAATAAGAATAATAATTATAGTCACCATTTGGATTAAATTTTGGCTTGTAGTAAAGCTCATTTTTTCTATAATTCGTAGTAGATTTTGATATATTATTTCGAAAATCGTTATAAGCTAGATATATCTCGTAAAAGTTACCAGCGTCTAAATATAGAATATAATTTTCTTTATGAAAAACATTTATTCTTCTCATTCTTTCAATAAGTACTTCTTACATCACAATGGTAAAACATAGAAGCTTGAATATATAGTCCAGCACAATTTTTTCTATTCGTTTGAAAACCAACTATTACAGAATAGGGTATATTGCATTGTAGATCATTAAATTGACAATTTATATCAAAATAAAGTGTTCTTGTATCTTGAGTAACTGGTTGCTAAAGAAATGACCAATAATGAAAAATAATATAGGGTATTGGATTCTTATAAATGTTTTCTTTTATAACATTAGCTGTATTTCATTCGTGTTCTACAATTGGTAACATAATCTCCAATATTTTTAAATAAAAATTTTCCCCAAGCTCAGTAAAATTATATCCAATGTTTCATCAGATTTTTTTGTTTGATATACATATAAAGAATTACTACCCGAAAAATTACGAAAAATGTTGTCTTATAAACACCCTTGAAAAAAATGAACTATACCTAAGAAAACCAAATAGTTATTTCAATGGTGAAGTAAACTTCTTGATCTATCTGAATGAATTTATTTTTACCGGATATTTATAATTATCACCAGATTTTTAAAATTAATATTTTTTTGATGGTGAGCTAATAAGGCATGCATCATATTTGTTGTTATACTAGGATTATTAATTTACTTCATTTATTTCTCCGAGTTTTGAAATTTCTTCTCGTAAAAAATGAAATAGGAAAAAATTCTAGCAAACAATATAATTTTTATGATAAACTAAATTGTTCCTAAAAAAAATTCATCAATTGGGGATGAAAAGCGATCNTCAATTGGGGATGAAAAGTGATCACCAATATCAATATCTATCTTGATTATATTATAATAAATATATACATTATTTATAGTTTGATCTGTTAAAGAAAATGTTTGTCTCTCAAACTTTCGATAGTTCTATAACAAATACATATAGTAAAAAAACATTTGTATGAGAATGGAAATATATTTATAGAAACGAATATTTAGTATTAAATAACTCATTGAATAATTTCGAAGTTATAAAAAAAAACTACGGGGCTAAGTATGACAAATATAATAATAAAAAATGCCTTTAATCCATGAATTACAGAATTATGGCCAAAATGTTGAGGAGGTAGACAAAGAAACTAAAAATTTGGTATAAAATATAGTCAAATTTGTTAAAACTTTAACTGTCAACCAACAACAGAACAAAATATCGTTCAAAAATTTTATTTTGTCAATATAATAAGTAAATATGATAAAATTATTTATCTATATTTGGGATGAAAGTATTAACCGTTTAATTTCTGTAAAAATATTTCTCGAAATATTATTATCATTAATGAAAAATATTGGGTTAGAATAGATGGCCAAAGATTTTATATTGGCAATGTAGAAGTAAATATAACTAACTATATATTATTTGTTTAAAAAAGCATGAATCAACCAAAGGACTTTCTAATCTGCTAACATAACATCAGAATGGACCAAAAAATATATATATATTAATGAAGAATATAATGGATATACACAAATAGCTTTATCAACAAATCTGTTGGATCAAAACAATGATTCAAATAATAAAATAAATAAAATTAAAATTGGGGAAAAAAATTTAATAAAGAAAATTGATGAAAAATATATAAAACGATAACTTTCGAGATCAGAACCAAACACACCCGNCACCAATATCAATATCTATCTTGATTATATTATAATAAATATATACATTATTTATAGTTTGATCTGTTAAAGAAAAGGTTTGTCTCTCAAACTTTCGATAGTTCTATAACAAATACATATAGTAAAAAAACATTTGTATGAGAATGGAAATATATTTATAGAAACGAATATTTAGTATTAAATAACTCATTGAATAATTTCGAAATTATAAAAAAAACTACGGGGCTAAGTATGACAAATATAATAATAAAAAAATGCCTTTAATCCATGAATTACAGAATATTGGCCAAAATGTTGAGGAGGTAGACAAAGAAACTAAAAATTTGGTATAAAATATAGTCAAATTTGTTAAAACTTAAACTGTCAACCAACAACAGAACAAAATATCGTTCAAAATTTTTATTTTGTGAATATAATAAGTAAATATGATAAAATTATTTAGCTATATTTTGGATGAAAGTATTAACAATTTAATTTCTGTAAAAATATTTCTCGAAATATTATTATCATTAATGAAAAATATTGGGTTAGAATAGATGGCCAAAGATTTTATATTGGCAATGTAGAAGTAAATATAACTAACTATATATTATTTGTTTAAAAAAGCATGAATCAACCAAAGGACTTTCTAATCTGCTAACATAACATCAGAATGGACTAAAAAATATATATATTAATGAAGAATATAATGGATATACACAAATAGCTTTATCAACAAATCTGTTGGATCAAAACAATGATTCAAATAATAAAATAAATAAAATTAAAATTGGGGAAAAAAAATTTAATAAAGAAAATTGATGAAAAATATATAAAACGATAACTTTCGAGATCAGAACCAAACACACCCGAATGAAAACATTCTCCAAAAACAATTAAATCTGATGAAGGAATATAACAATATATTTGTATAATTAAAGAATTTATGTGGATGAATAATGTAAGACAATTATTGATCAATTATTAGTTATTTATGCTGAAGAAATTTTTGGAAATAATATTATCATAACGAAAAGCTAGTATTATGAATATGTTACAAAACCATTTTGTTGTTGTTAATAATTCTTAAGGAAGGTGTATTGAATTGTATTCCTTATTCTTTCTAAAATTCTGTACATAATGGAAAGGGAATAATGTATTGAGCATTAAATAACTCAAATTGACCAGAAATGCATCTACCTGGCTATACCTAATGTGGTCCTCTTACAAAGTTAGTTGAAACAGTAGAAAGTGGCGATAAAGGAATAATAAATTAGATACAGCTTGTATGCGTCAATATATTGCTAATAGAGATCATTAAGATTTAGAATCAATACATGAAGTTGATACAATTTTACAGCAATAAGATAAACAAATAATGTTAGATAAAGAAACACCATTTGTTGACAAAATTAGCATCTGCTTTTGTTTCTGGAAGTGTATTTACAAAAAGAAAATTAGTTCGGGGTATTAAATTAGTTAATATAAGAAAAACTTATTGTGTTAAGTGATTTATATCTATACGTATAATGTACTAGTTGTGGCCGCGGCCACGCTCGCGTGGAATACAGAAATATTGTTTAAGTTTTTTTTTAATAAAGTTGAATTTTACTTAGTGTTAATTTTATATACTCTATACATATTATGAAATTCAACGTCTCTCTGTCTGTCTGTTAGTGCGCTTATTACTCGATAACCACTTCTTAGCTAGGTTCTCTGGTCAGGTTTTAGTATATATTTTGTTACGTAAAGTAACATAAGGAATAAGCGGTGACGATAATAGTGAACCAAGTCGAAAAAACGTTTGCCGCCAGCGCGCTCTTTCAATACGCTGGCTAAACCGTTAAAGATGGAACAATATCATGTAGTAAATAATTGTGTATAATAAAAAGACCTAAAAAAACTCCGCGGTAGCATATATCTATATACTACATAGAAATACTAATATGCGTTGCGGTGGTATGCAATTCTAGTCTATTATATGAAGTTTCCCTGATGTAGTCATTGTTAACGGTTGAATCTACTAAGTTATCTGGTATTGGTAGGTCCATGCTTTTTAAACTTTTTCATGAGAATGTCTGCACTTGCTTTTCAATTTCAATGAGTGCAAGGTGGAAAACTTCGTCATTGAATAATGCTTGTGGATTAAATGGTAAAAACATACTCTTTAGCCCCCAGAATAAAACACAGATAATTATGTATACACTAACATAGAAACGTAAAATTATTTTTAATTAATTTTATACATAATTATGAATTGGTATATAAATATATAAATAAAAATTATTTTAAATCAACTTTATACGTAAATNGGGGGGGGGGGGCGAATGATTAAGTGGGTTTTCTCAGAGTGCTCCCATACTTTTAAAAATATAAATTTTGTAGTGGAAAGTATTTTGTGGACACAAGCTAAGATCTTTACTAGAGAAAAAGAACCGCATTCATATAGAAAAAAACACAGTTGACATCCTGACACCGTGAGGTGAACATCGATTTGGAAGTGCTCTCTCGTCATAACACAAAAATGGATTGCGAAAACGATGGCCTGCCTTTAACCTCAACGATCATGGAGCCGCTACCTGCATCATCGGTAACTTGTTGTCGCTAGTGCCGATACTGCGATCTAGCTTTCATGTATGTTAAAAATGCTCGTCGGCATGAGAGAACTGTCTGTACGAAGAGTCCTTTACGTGCGATGAAGCATTACGACATTGGTCCCATGCAGTTTGTGCAAGGCGATGCATTGAAATAACATACCGATATCTTCAAGGATTAGTCTACTGGGAGTCAGCAAGTGTTGTCGGCAATACCTCTTGCTGCATCGCTGAGTACCGATTCGAAAGGCGATTATAGTGAGACAGTTAATGCTAAAGACAGAATGAGTGCAGTAGAGCATGTTTGTGTGGAATGTACACTTGCAAGATTTTCGTGTGAAGTCGACGAACTTAAAAAAAACGGTCGTCAGCTCAAAATACTGATGAGCATACAACTCCTGCTACAAAGAAAACCAAATTTAATATAGAATACAAAACAGGAGGCGAAGACGAAATGAAGAGAGCATTGATGAAAATGAACATGAAGACTGTGATAGTGCTGAAGACGATGATGGCGATTTTCTCGATGTACTGACACACACCTCCAACACATTTACTGGAACAAACGACATGAAGAAGGCAGAAAACGCTGAGAAAACTGGCTACCTATTTCCCGAAGACCCAAATGAACTTTTTGATAGATTCAAGACGACAATGGTGGAGAAGGACTTGGAATCATACCCAGCAANCCCGAAGACCCAAATGAACTTTTTGATAGATTCAAGACGACAATGGTGGAGAAGGACTTGGAATCATACCCAGCAAATTCACAAGGTAGAATTGAACGAAGTAGGTGGGTTTCTAGCCTATATAAGATTTTTTAACTATTTTCCTTTTATCCCTCAGCGGACATTCGAAACAAAGTTTAAGCCCCGCATCGACCAATTAGGAAGCACTGCCTTGCTTGGTAAAAAGTCCAAGTTCTACATCGACCGATGGCGAAGCATGGTGGGATCGTGCTGTAGTTCTAGGCACCTTTAGAATAAAGTGCAGATACAGATCACCCAGGAAGTGATTAAATATACTGAGGTATCTAGACATTCTTTTTAAAGCGAGATTATTTAATAAAATGGCCACCTTTCAGCTTCGTAATTAGGACTACATAATTTTACTATAAATTAGGAGGAATTTATTTTAACTTGCGACCCACATGCACTATACTTAGCACCACACTTAGCACAGCATACGTTGCACTTGGCACCGCATGCACCGCACTCATCACTGCACGCACCGCACTTAGCACCGCACGCAATGCACTTCTCATTGCATGCACCATATGTAGCACAGCACGCACCCACTAAGCACGGTACGCATCACGCGTAGAACTGCATAAACAGCCACTAGCACAGCTACCACACACACCACAATCGGGAGTCATTTATGGGTCATTACGGGTCATTTATCGATTAGTATGGCTGTTTTCAGGGGCAGTATGGTTAATTAGAGTTTATCAGCAGAAATGTATGGTACATTGGGTCATTATGGGTCATTTAGGGGTCAGTTTTGTGAGGGTTCGTTCGGCCAATAGTCAGATGTCTGCTTTAAGTGCGTCCATGAGTTCAAGCTGAGCAAAAAGAACTCAAGGACGAAATATATTTTCACATCAAAAAATCTGTTCCCGGGCCGGGCAGCGACGATAAGTTAGCAGCTAGCAAGTCGGCCAGTAGTTTTTTCAACTATTCTGTTAGGGTCCTTCCCGGGTTGACCATAAGGTACCTTGTTTACGAATTAAAGCTATTTTTTTCCTGTGGAAACTTGCGAGTGATGTTTTATTTTTCGTGTAGATTGTTACAAAACGGATTTTGGTGTAAGAAGTAAAACCTTTGAAAATTTTCAACTATATGTTGTTTTACATTTGATGTGTCTGTGTACAAGCATGATCGATAAAGTAAATATTTTATGCCAGAATTTATATTTTAAATGTGAAATATTCAAAATCTTGCTAGCTATGTTGAAGTAATCGCTGTAGGCCGGAAAATAGCTCTTTCCCGTACTCCAGGTGACCACTCGCTTTCAACAGCTAGTATTACAGGAAGAGTAAAGTACAACTCATGGCTGCCAACTCGTGGATACTGCACGTGTTACCCACCCATACCAGCTCTTGTCGTCGCGGCTTCTGAAACGATGCCCCGTGACCTGATGCAATTATATATCTGAACTCACTGGTCAGAATGCAAAAATGCGAAGGGTAAGAGAGCTATCCGTCATCTCTGGCAACTGTGGCGAGGGTCGACATTGTTCCCATTAAATACTTTCCCCACAATAGCACGCTCTGACTTACAATACTGGAAACAAGCGGGGTGGTAGTGTTAAGGGATTAAGCGATGGTGAATAATTTGTCGGATTAAAGTGTTTTGGTGAGGTGTAACAGAATAAANTGGTAGTGTTAAGGGATTAAGCGATGGTGAATAATTTGTCGGATTAAAGTGTTTTGGTGAGGTGTAACAGAATAAACACTGAATTTCAATTGTACTTTAATTAGCATTAAAACGAAAAATGTTTTTTTTGGATAGGTCTTAGTTAAAGTTTTTAATACAAAAATTTATTAATTTTATAAATTACGCATGTATGTATTCCGTTGATTGGAACAATAACTTTTTTAATAGGATGAAAAATTACAGATTTTTCTATGCCTATAAAAATATACGAGTGTCGACAGCTCGCCTGGCAGTTGAATCGACCAAGTGGGTGGATGCTAACCGCTCGCCTGGCGGCGAAATCGAGATATTACTGCTACTTAGGTGTTGAAAATTAAAACAAATTACAAACGAAAAACCAAGACTCTTGCATGCGATGGAATGAGTATTGGTGAAAGGGGTGGAGGCCTGTCGACTAATTAACGAAGTCAAATAATTGATAGATAAAATAACCTATAAAAAATTTGTAAGGGTGTTGGTGGAGGGACCGCTGGAAATGTAAGTATTTAAAATACATTTTTTAATAATAATTTAATAAATAAATTTTGAACATATTTAAAATTTTTAGGAAATATTTTGGATATTTCATAATTTCCCGGAATTTTTATTTTTTTTATTTTCAGGATGTTTTGGGTGTAATTTAATGGGTCAAGTGTATAGGGTCAAGAATCTTGAAAATTGTGCCTAAAGTCTTGAGTCAATGGTCTTGAGTCAAGGGTCTTAAGTCAACGGTCTTGAGTCTTGAGTCAAGGGTTTTTAGTCTAGGGTCTTTAGTCAAGTGTCTTGAGTCTTGTATCTTGCGACTTGTGCCTTGAGTCTAGGGTCTTGGGTCTTGGGTTTTGAGTATTGGGTCTTGGTTCATGGGTTTTGAGTCTTGGGTCTTGATTCTTGAGTCTTGATTCAAGTGTCAAGGGTGTTTTTTAGAAATTTGTTAGAATATTTTGACATTTTTAGAAATTTTTGTATTATTTGGTAATTTTTGTGTTCAAGGTCATTTAAGATCACGGGAATTGGTTTAATGTCGTCGACATCTAACATGATTGACGATGTCAACACTGGCCGACTTAAAGAGAGTCAGTAGTGTCGGGAGCTTAGTCGATCTACGTGTCATAGAACCCTGGACCTCCTGCATAGACATTGTTAAATAATTTTTTAATAATTTTTTTAAGTTTTTAAAAAAAAATTAAACCTTTTTTTTGGAGTTTATAATCTGTCTGCTACTTTTTTTATTTGTTTGTATATACGGTTATTTAAGATCTCGGGCATGGGGTAAATGTGAAGGTCAAGTCAATGTCATCAAGATCCAGTATGGTGGGTGGGTGACCAGAATGACAGAGCATGATGTCAGCTCTTGGTCAGGTCCCCCAGAACATTGCGCCCGACTAATCTATTTTCTATTACTATTAAATATGAAAATTTTATAGATGTTTATATGATCTATTAATAAACAAATCAAAAACAATAAAAATAAATGTCCAACAGTTAAATTAGATATATCTGCAAACTCTGGAATTAATTGGGTTCGTTATTATAAAATTAATAAGGATATGTATTACTACTTATATTTTATTTTTTTTTTGCAAATATTCGTATAAAAATAACAAATTTTTTTTAAAGATAATCATACATATTGTAATGATGATAAAATTCAATATTTATGTAGAGTAATATGTGGCTGTTCATATTTGATAGTACTAGATTTATTTCCTAAAGGATACAATTTTCTCCTATAATTTCTTTGCTATTAAATAACTGACTTGTTCGGGAGCCATTATTCAGTTGTAGGGATAAGTATTTTTAAATTTAGGATAAAATTAAATAAGTATTCCATGCATAAATTTTAATATATATTTTAAAAATGAGATATCTATTGATTTTAAAGAGACTTACAGATTATCACATTTAATAGTATAATAAATTCAATAGAAAATTTTTTTAAAAATCGAGGAATTAATAGACCATTTCAAACATTACCATGCTATTCAAATTCATATTCAATAGTCAAATAATTATTAAGATTCAAAATACCTAAAATTTAAAATTTATTTGGCTTTAAAATCTTTGGGAATTTTTNATAGTCAAATAATTATTAAGATTCAAAATACCTAAAATTTAAAATTTATTTGGCTTTAAAATCTTTGGGAATTTTTGTTAAATATAAAAAAATTTGATTTAAAAAAACAAATATTGTTTTAAAAATAAAAGTAATAATAAAAAAAATTATATTTATCAAGTGTGTTGATTTGAAAACAGAATTGAGATATTATAATAAAAGCAATTATTTTAATGATNAAAAATTATATTTATCAAGTGTGTTGATTTGAAAACAGAATTGAGATATTATAATAAAAGCAATTATTTTAATGATAAAAAAAAAATTTTCATTCAAAATTGTGTTGAATGATTACATAACAAAATATCATTTGAGTAATAACAATAAAAGTATGAACATCATTAATACATTTAAAATGAAACAATTAGGTAAAAAAAAATTTTTACGAGTTAAACATTTCAATTAAGGGGTAAATTTTAAAAAATGAGAATTTTAATTAATTCCAACTTGATTCCTCATCAAAATATGAGTTACGTAATTTTGCTAAAAATAAACCGAGAAAAAAAATGAAAATTCAAAGTCGAGCTTCAAGAAATTAATAATAAACGCAAAGATTTACAAATTTTTGCTTAATATATTTAAGATCTTAAATTATTGGCTCTTTCTTATAGAATACATGAGATGGGAAAAAAATTATTCATTATAAATAATAAAAAATTAAAAAATATTTAATGCACATAATTTTTTATTTCCTTTGAAGTACGTGCCTATCAAGAGCCGCTTAATATTTTCACATGTATTCTAATTTTTATAAATGAATATTTAAAGAAGTTCATTATTTTAAAAATGATTAAAAAATTTTGATGAAATTTTAAATAGTTATATAGGGGGTTCGTGATGTCTCGCTGATAGCTATATCATTAGAGATGCATCCAGAAACAAATGCAATGCTGGTGAGACAATTGCAAATACACATGTGCCTTACCTGGGATTCGAATACAGAACGCCTCGTGCCCCGTACGCTGGCGTGCAGCCATGTACACTACAGAGATAGGATTCGGAACATCAACTTCTGTAGTGATCAGTCTAAAGTTATTATAGACTTCACTTAGAAACATCAAATATCTACAGAGGCATCATTTTGAAAACAAGTGCGTGAATAATTTAAATTATGTGGGTTTACATGGTCCACTGCAGCACTACTTCTGTGCAATATTTGGCGGGAATTCGATTGGTTTACGGGATATGGCACAAACGTTGCATTGTATCACCTAGCAATATGTTATGCACATTGTACGAAAGATGATCTCCATAAGCACATTTGATGCTTCTAATTGTTAATCACAGCATACTAATTTGAAATGAAAGGAATTAAATTATTTAATGAATATAACAAACCTATTTAAAANAATTGTTAATCACAGCATACTAATTTGAAATGAAAGGAATTAAATTATTTAATGAATATAACAAACCTATTTAAAAGTGTATAATACTGATATACTGTAAATAAAGCCAAGCAACTTAAAATATGGGCTATTGCAGCACTCATTACGTACACNGTGTATAATACTGATATACTGTAAATAAAGCCAAGCAACTTAAAATATGGGCTATTGCAGCACTCATTACGTACACAGTTCTGTGGGAATCGGTTGGTTTCACCCGAACTTATGACATTAAAGCTCCAGTTTTTCATGCGGTGCTATATTTCTTTGTTGTATAGGCAAATTCTATGTAAGTCATAGATACTGTTACGTATTAAAGTCGGTTGAAATTGTTTGGCACATATGGCTTACTAACATAAAATATGTATATGGCTGCTATTTATAAAATATATGACTACATCCTTAAGTTATATAAATTAAGATGGAATACAAAAGTGTAGCTTGTTACCTGAATTTGGTTGGCATTAGTTAGTTGTTTGCGAAGATAGGACCCAAAAGATAAATCTCTCATGGGGTGTTATCTTTTGAAATGACTGGCAAAATAATTTATAACTATGCTTATTTGATGATTCCATAGAGACTGCAAGTATACAAATTTAAGTTAGAGCTGGTTACATAGCTTCATAGATATATCATAGTAGTTTATAATGTTTATGAGGCCGTTATTCGAAAAATAATAGTCTTGCCCACCAAAATACGCTAGTTTATGTGATGTACTGTAGTATTACTCAGATGTCAAATTTAGTAGGAATCGGTTGATAGTTTCCCGAGCTATGACGTTTAAACTTTATATTTCACATGGTGCTATCCTACAAAATGGGTGACAAAAAAGGCTACGTATTGGCACAATTAATGCTTCTGTAAGATCCTTTCAGCACAACAATTTTGGTCGAGNGGGTGACAAAAAAGGCTACGTATTGGCACAATTAATGCTTCTGTAAGATCCTTTCAGCACAACAATTTTGGTCGAGTCTGACGAAAATGTATTGTGTTTATTGCACATTAACCTATAATATCTCATTGCTGCCATTTCGAAAATAAATGTCCTATCCATTTATANGTATTGTGTTTATTGCACATTAACCTATAATATCTCATTGCTGCCATTTCGAAAATAAATGTCCTATCCATTTATATGAACATGGCCTACAGTAGTTTTACTTATAAGCCAAGTATGGCATAAATCGGTTGTGTAGTTACAGAAATATAGCATACCCAAAATAAAAAGTCAGTTGGCCCACTTGTGCAAATCTGCATGCAAACGAGCAGCTCACAAACTAGATGTCATTATTAGTCAGACTCTGTAATGCACCCGCAGATGCCTGTGCCCCATATGATGCCTCTTTATTGCGGTGCGCAGTTGGCCACATCTGAGCCACTGTTCAGACAACGTCCATGTAACCAAATACAATCTGCCCACAAGTGGCCCGCTTATTCGTAACCAACTGTAATCCAAGCATGTCAGCACCATCACTGGGCAATGAGTGGCAGACTTGCTGCTTCTGACCTGCCATATGTTAACCACATATCGTCAGCCAACAGCTGGCAAGCCACTCGTGGCCCAGCTATTGACCACTTGTAACACAGCTATTTGCCACTTACAGCCCAGCTATTGGCTACTTGTGGACCACTTAAAAGCAGCTTGCCATGCATTTTCAAAGCAAAAAAATTTATAATTTTTAATTACAATAAAACCCTTTTATTTACTATCTTCATATTTGATATGTTCAGCAATATTTCACAACTAGCAAATTTATTTGGAAGAAGCTGGATCCGAACTCACAAACCTCTCGTTTACAGTCTAGAATGCTAGCGATTACTCTGNCCTCTCGTTTACAGTCTAGAATGCTAGCGATTACTCTGACATGTATTAACATAAAAGCCATATAAGTACATTCGATTACTTTGTACATACAAAAGTTCCATTATTAGCTTTGCTTTAGATAAAAGAAATGTTAGTGTCACAAGTTATTACCGGGATCGCAGTGTTTTGTTTAAAATACTAGTATTTAATTTTCAGGATACTTTCAGATTGTATTTAAAATGCAGAATATATAATCTTTTTACGTGTTATTCTATACAGTTTTCCACTCCAGAAACAATTTTTTTCCTATTTCTAGTAATGTCATATGATCATTTTAAATCATCTAATCACGAAATAAAAATGTTAAGTGAATTATCTTATGCTATTTGCTTTTTCACGGTTGGCATGCCATAAATGGCACATGCAATTATCAGAAATATGTCCCCATCAGTGACATTTGGCACGTCATTAATGGCATTTATTATTGCTGGTGATGTTTCTTCAGTAATAAGCAACTATTGGCACACCACAAATAGCAGCTAAGCACGCTGCGCTTATGTCCACAGCAGTAAGCAACAGTTGGCCTGCCACACGTGACCTATTAGTATGCTACAAATACACCCTTGGCAGTAAGTAACAGTAAGCATGTCATGAGTGGCCCACAAGTTTACTGCTTGTATGTCCCCAGCAGTAAGCAACAGTTGGCCTGCCACACGTGACCTATTAGTATGCTACAAATACAGCCTTGGCAGTAAGTAACAGTAAGCATGTCATGAGTGGCCCACAAGTTTACTGCTTGTATTTCCCCAGCAGTAAACAACAGTTTACATGCCATAAATGTCCCATAAACTTTCTGCTAATATTTTCCCAGTAGATAGTAACAGTCAGCGTTTCGTTTTTCGTTCGCTTATGGGGTTTCTGTTGAAATCTAACAATCATTGTAAGAGCATTAGCCCATATTACGATAATTAAAAAATAGGCCATGTCACTATAATTCATATGATCTGATTGTCAACCACATAAGAAATACTGAGAGTCATAGATGCGTACATTTGCCACCACTGCTAACAGTTGGCCAACTGTTAACTGTTGGTTATTTGCTACTTGGGTAGAAGATTTATTTTCCATGTTGCACTAGTTACCAAATTGACAGAAAAAAACATTATAGGTTTCTAAAGACAATGTATACATCATGCATTGTAATAGTACGAAATTTGGTTTCAATCGATTAAATGGTTCCCGAGATATAATGGAAAAAGCCTAATTTTTCCTAATTTAATTATCTTTAACAATGGTGGATGATAAAATAATGTTTCATTACAATTTCAACGTTTATGTGAATAACATTTTCACTTTCGAAATGCAATGAGTACACCATTATTTGCAAACATACGGAATCTATTTTAAATTGGTTAAATGGTTCCAAAGATATATTGTAAAAAATAATTCTTTCAATTTGTACTATATTAAAAAATGAGGCACTAATAATATTATCTGATTTTAAATTAAATGTTTACGTCATTCATTGTCAACACACCAAATTCCATTTAAATATTTTAAATGGTTCCCAATGTAAAATGTAAAAATTTTATTTTTTCAGTTGGAACTGACTTCAAAAATGTTTGACCAATATCATTATAGGTAAATGAATTTAATGCTTACATTGCACTGTCAATGTACCTAATTTGGTTTAATTCGGTTGGATGGTAATTGTGATATAAAGGAAAGATCTTATTGTTCAATTTGCACTATCATCCAATATGGCGGAGTAATAAAAATATTGATTTCCATATTTAATGATTTTATCATGCAATATCAACGTATTAGATTTTGTTGAAATATATTAAATAATTCCCAAGGTATAACATAGGGCGTAAAATTTTAAACTCACCTCCATTTTGAAAATATGGTTGAAAACTAAACAATTTCGATGTAATACTAAATTCTATATGTGGAATTAATTAGATAAAATTGTGTTGTTAGGTTTAAAAGTTACTAGTGGGAAGGGGCATAATTTCCAGACAGACATCTGGGTGATTGGATAAGCCTATCTTTCCTTCTGAATGTAAGCTAAAACAGAAAATTTAAGCATTCGCGATGGCATAATTAATGGTTTATCAAAAGCTGTAAGAAAAAATTTCCTAGAAGAAATGTTACTTCATATGTAATATATAATCTATGGGAAACTGATTTAATAAAAATTTATTTTGGAAATTTAAATGTAATATTTAAGATGAATGAATTAAATAAATATATATTTACTACTATTGATGTTTTACTAATAATAGGTTTGCTGTTCCAGTTAAAGATATTTGTGGTGATAATATTATAAATTATCCGAATCATTTTTAAAACGAATTTCTAAAACTAATAATTGTTCCGAATTTTAAAACTCATATTTTAAAGAGTTGAAGAAAAATATGTGATACTAATCACTGTTCACCATTTAGTGAAGTTAAAGATGGTATTGTTGAAAATTTAATCAACATTAAAAAATTAAATGTGGGAAAAAAATGCTTTAATTGGAAATTATAACTAGGTTAATATTTTATATTAAATAACAAAATAGAACACAGAAGTATTAAAATAAAACAAAAAAATGTAAAAAAAATGAAAGAAAAATTTTTTGATATTAGTTGATTCAAATACTGAACATAATAATACATTTAATGTCGGCGATATCTTCAAAATAATTAAAACGATAAAAATATTTCAGATAGGTTATACTGAAAATTGGTCAATCAAGTTGTATAGTATAGATATATTTTAAATTATAATGTTCCAATATATACCGGATATTCACGAACAAATGATAATAAACACCGGAGTGGGGTATATGAGTACAACTGGAACCTATTGCATCAAGGAACCATTAGTATAACGTCCATAGTTAACCTGGTAATGGCAGTGGCAATGTGCAGGGGCGGGTATGCAACCTTGACTACGTGGCATTGTAACCAGCCTGTACCCAGGTCTGCGTGCCTGATATGGTCCGTACCATATAAGAAGGCCACTTTTTGACAGATCGGTGAAAGTAGCGCCACTGTTTACATCTGACTACATCTGACTGCGTATCGTTCCGCCATCAGCTGATCGGCCACATAACTGGTCCGGCGAGTAAGCGCATCTAGGAGGTGCTGCCTCGTGCGGCAATTGATGAACTGCTAGGGTGCGCGGCAGGCGGCGAAAGAGTTCTCGAAAACGAAATTTGGTGTGCGATTGTAGGGTCGTTCATAAACGTAATGTAACTGGAAGGGCAGGAACATGTAGAGAAGAGCAGCGGGAAGACGTGAGTGCAGCACACATTACAGGTTGGCGTGCTAGTGCGGCGAGTGTGCGGTGTCCCACTTCTCCGGAAACAAGGTGCGGGTTTTCGGAGAACAATATGGCGTATGCTTCGCAAATGAGCCAATAGGTAGCGCGCACAACAGATTTTTCGACGATAGCGTCTTTGTAAAGTAGACTGTTGTTACTGGCTGGGTACGAAACGTATTTCAAATATATTTCGTAAAATTATTAGAGAAAATAATTTAACAATATTATGCAATATTTCGGTATGCTTTTGGAATTAATATCAAGCACGTAAGAAAAGCGGGGTTGGAGAGGGCGGTATACGACGTGAAAAAGGTTTCGAGATTGGATTTCATTTCTATACTGGTTGTATTATCATGCATTTCATTCTGAACACCTATACATTACTATTTTATCACGAAGTTTAGTTTCTAAAACTAAAAACTGCTGTTTTATGACCACGTAAAATAAAATGTATTAATTAATCTAGGAACTCTTTGTTATCGCGTATTTTCAGCTTGTATAATGTGCATCGGCAATGCACTCAGAATAGCCAACGTAACATTAACTTTTGTTCATTCGTGCATCAGCTGATACATGATTTTGTAAATGGCACGTTGTTTGTTATGAATATCTTAAGTTGCCACTCACTGACTGTCATAATGTGGCCTTCTTATATGAAATGAACCATAACACCGCTCAATACCGCATGATCGCAGTCTCGGAGGTGCTACGTATCTACAGTTCCTGCAGGACGTGTTACCGGAATACATGGATGAAGTTCCTTTATATGCTCATGAGGCGATGTGGTTTCAGCAGGACGGGGCCCCTCCTCATTTCGCTATTGCGGTTCGCCGGCACCTCGACATGCACTTCCCGAACTGGTGGATAGGTAGGTGAGGCTCCTTAGCAGCGCCACCACGCTCACCTGACACCACAACACCGGACTTCTGGCTGTGGGGCAACATCTAATAGATGGTGTATGCCACACCACTTGAAGTGATGTATGAGCTCATTGCGCCGGAAACCTTTACACATGTGCGTCGCAACATGCTTCAGCGCTGCACCGCCTGTGTGGCCGACGTTGGCGGACAGTTTGAACAGACACTTTGAACACACACATCGAACAGACACACTGTCTTCATGCCTTCTGCCCAAATGTGTAAATAAAGTGTCATTTCATTGCACTGCCTGTAACCTAGTTATTGTGATTGGTTTCATAATGAAATATACTCAATTTTTACTTATCTACATGAATATGGTGTTTATTATCATTTGTTCATGAACACCTGGTATATTGAAAGATGTGAATGGTAAATAAATACAGGATAATTTTTACGAATATTACATAATAAAAACGAACTATCCCGGTCAATATTTAGTTCAATATATTTTAAAAGAAAGGCGATAAAATAAATGTTAAAATGTTAGGCTTTAATAATTCACATAAAAATTGAATGAATGCAAATGATATGCACAGCTAACGCTGCTGTAGTAGGGAAGTAGGGACGTTGTAGGTTCAGGATGGAGTTTGAGGGAGAGAGCCATGTCCACTAACCTTCCCCTATCTGTCGGAAATGCCACCGAGCCTCGATTCCTTTTCTACTGCTAAGAGGATTAAGTGGCTCATTCCACTGACTCTTTGCTCCTGTGAGAAATTTTGGCTCTCGCATCGTGGATCCTCTATTCTGCTTTTCTCGCTTTTTAATTCGTGAAAATTTTTGGAAAAAAAAAAGAAAAAAAAAGGCAATTTGTTGGTAAAATAATTAATTTATGAAGGTATTATTGGGTTAAACAGTCAATTTTGTCTAATACATATATGGCTGTCACAGGCGCCGGCCTCCGGCCACCTGTGACGTCATAGCGCGCGAATCTTGAATCCTGATACATTTTGCTGTCCCAAACTCTCTTTTGTTTTCTACTTACGGTCACCCCTGGATAAAACATTTATTGGGAGGTGGATATGCTCACGAAGATGTATTGAATATCCACCCAGATCTCCATATTTCACTTCTTTAGTTTTCTACCTGTGAGGAACTGTGAATATCACTGCGCACACCACTCAGTCGCGAACACTGTTTGCCATGAGAGAGAAGCATTGTGGACGGTTGTGAATACAACCTATGGAAGCTGCACCTGATTGTAATTCTATTCTGCACCGTTGTAAACGATGTCGTGATGCTGATGGCAGGCGTTTTGAACTTTTGTATTTGTTAATGACATTCGCACGCACTCGACGTTGTCCTGGTAGCATCAAACACGAGCAGTCCCATCAGAATGTCCTTAATAATGTCCGCGTTATTCAAGTTTAAAACGTGATAAACATATGTTTGGGACAAATGGAATTTAGGTTTATATCAAACTTACGATTTATCTAGCGAACAGATAACCAAGCTTTCCAGTCTTTCTTTTGGTTCATCATTTCCTTGTTAGACATTCAACTGTCCACCGAAATACATATCCNGCGAACAGATAACCAAGCTTTCCAGTCTTTCTTTTGGTTCATCATTTCCTTGTTAGACATTCAACTGTCCACCGAAAGACTTTTTTTCCTGCTTCAGAGTGTCAACTCGCTCGCTGATCAACAAAAACGGGTTTAAACACATACAAACTAATAAAAAAATNTTTCCTGCTTCAGAGTGTCAACTCGCTCGCTGATCAACAAAAACGGGTTTAAACACATACAAACTAATAAAAAAATTAAACTGAAAAAAAAAATGGTTGTGGGAACCCAATTAGTATTCATATAACCAACATAAAATATTTATATTGGAATAGCAGTCAGATAGGTTGTTGGTATCATAGAAATATTTTTACGCAGATAGTAACAGCAACATAACAGAATGTACTGTTGCCGAATGTGATTTTATATGCGATCTGAACGGAACTTGAAGAATTTGTGGTTCGGATTTTAGTATGGTGTCAGTATAATGATGTAATACTGTGACATTTAAGAGCACACGTTTATTTACTTTTGTCAAACCAATAACCTGTAAGCAATAATTTACTACAAACAAGGAAACTTGTATGCTACTCATTTTTAAAGACAATACTGAACGAAACTCTTAAATGTACCTTACGTAACATAGAATATTGTCAATTGAAATATACACATGATCCTAAATTTTTGTTAAAATGTTAATTGCATATGACCTTATATAAGCTAATAATTTTACAGTGTCATTAGGTAAAAATTCACGTCCCTTTGAAAGGTTGTGACATATATTATTTGAAGATGTTTTTAAAGATGTTTTCTATTTCACTGCTGTTATGATATTATATATGATATGGTTTTTACTAAATACCAAAATATTAAATATCCATGAGCGCCAGCGTATTACGGGACAAAGTTCTGTCTACGCTTAGACTTTTCGGTGTCATGTACATTCGGCGAGTTGTGTCCTATTAGGATAAGTATCCCTGATAATATACTGTTTTATATTGCTGTGACTATTCCAGTAGGTAGCATAATCAGTCAAACTTACTATGTTAGGGGTTTCACGAAAGCTTAATACAAATAAACTGCGTAGTATAATAATAAATAACAAATGTACACATGCCGATATTATATAAAACATTTATTTGCAGGTATTTATTATTGAAACCCTTTGTCACTTTTTTGGGGCCACGCTGGTGTAGTGTTTAGACCACTCGCCTCCCACCAAGGCCAACCGGGCTCGATTCCCGGCGGGGTAGCTCCCGGATTTTCGCACATGGGAATAGTGCCGAACAATGACTCTGATCGGCCGGTTTTCTCGGGGATCTCCCGTTAACCCCACCCTTGTATTCCGGTGCTACTTCATACTCACCTAGTTTCACCATAACCGGTTTTCAAGATCTCGATGTTAAGAGCCACTTAGTCACATTTATCATTTTTGTATTTATTAGTTAAATACAATAGACTTTAATATGGCAGTAAAATGTAAAAATTGTGTTNACATTTATCATTTTTGTATTTATTAGTTAAATACAATAGACTTTAATATGGCAGTAAAATGTAAAAATTGTGTTCGAAAAGCAAAGAAAGTATTATTGTTTATATATTTAATATCGCCAGAATGATACGAATTGTTGAAAATAAAAAGTAGGCAGGTATTTCAATTGTGTTTTCTTTGCTGTGAATGTGTATATGCAGTATGGAGCTTATTGTTGACAGTTACATTAAACTAAAGATAATATTTGATAACAAACCTGTTGTCTGAAAATGTCTCCATAGTAGCAGCAGAGGCCAAATCGAAGAAGATCAGCGCAAATGTGCAAAATACACATCCAGAATTCAGCATCAAAATTTTCGAACTGCAAAAATGACAAATTAACATTAAACGTCTTTTCAAATATCAATTTTGTAATGCGTCAGAGACTGTGCCTTGTGAGACAGAGTACGAATATATGCAGCTTTAGTATATATTTGGTGAAACATGGACCATATTTGATATAATTAAACAATTTTTTAACTTATATCATAAATACGCTTTCAATTAAAACATTTTAAAAATTAAATTGTACGATTTAAATTAAATATTTAAGAGGCAAATGAGTAAACACCCCTTAATATAAACATGTAAAACATTCTTAGTAAAATTTTGGCAAATTTACAAAAGTAAAATTTAATTGTATATAATATTTGTAGCTTTATATTGTATGGGTTATCCTATAACTTTTAATGTTGATTTTCAATTTTTACTGTAGTTATTATTGATTCACTTAAAAAATTTATGTTATAAATTTTGTTTTAAAATTGCATATGAAAGTTCACAGTCCAGTAAATTTTTAATTAAAGTCGTTTTCGAAAATATTTTTAAGTATTGAATATTAATTATTTTAGATTTTATATAATATACGTAATTTTTAATTATATGAAAAGTCGCCCATATTTTACCAAATTTATACTTCATAAAATGTTTCACAAAAACCTTTTAATTTTGAGTGTTAAACAACCTCCATTCTTAAAGTAATAAAAATTTTTTTAAAATAACTCCAACCCATCTTTATTTCACATAATTGCACAGCCTTCCATACTTCGCTCTAAGTACCGTCCTTTTTTACTAAGCGCATGTGCACACACGAACAATCAAATTCGTTTGTAGAAATGGCTAATTTTCGGCTATCTGTAATGCGAGTTTNAAGCGCATGTGCACACACGAACAATCAAATTCGTTTGTAGAAATGGCTAATTTTCGGCTATCTGTAATGCGAGTTTTGGAAGTGGAAAAAGTCCAAGATGGATTGCGGCAATTTAGGAAATTCTGGAAATCACTTCTCCAAGATAGACTAATTGACATGCATTAAAAAAAGAGTTATGGTTTCTGGCTCTCTATTTGAATGCGATTTGAAAATCGGGAATGGACATTTTTATCGAAGAGCATATGAAACGAAGTTATTTATATATTCAACTTCATACTGGTTTAATAAGTGAGTTATACNCATTTTTATCGAAGAGCATATGAAACGAAGTTATTTATATATTCAACTTCATACTGGTTTAATAAGTGAGTTATACCAAACAATTAAAAATTACCTTTAAAATCTATTTATTTTTTAAAGTAAACTATTTCGGTTGATGTGAAATATTTTGCTTTATTAATCCCACTCTTTGCTTTATTTTCATATATTTTGTAATTTTTTTAAATTTGATAATACTGATTTTTATTCACTCGCAAGAGAAACCAAGGTTTGATAGTACACAAGGCTCATTNTTTTTTTAAATTTGATAATACTGATTTTTATTCACTCGCAAGAGAAACCAAGGTTTGATAGTACACAAGGCTCATTCTTGTATCAGAAGGAAGAAGCATCGTGACTTATAGACTTGTCCTTGCTCGCACGAGCATTGAAGGAAGTTANTCATTCTTGTATCAGAAGGAAGAAGCATCGTGACTTATAGACTTGTCCTTGCTCGCACGAGCATTGAAGGAAGTTACAGATAATTAGAAACTCGGCGGATATTTTCTATATAAGGTTTATGGCACGGTATCATTCAAGATAAGAACTCAGAATGCAAGCACAGTTCCCTTATTATATACATCAATTCACTAGAGGAAGTAATCCAGAAGTGTGCAGGAGAGATAGTCGCGGAGCTTTATTAAGTTACAAAAAAACGGCCTGACTTCGATTCTCAAGCACTACAAACAGGTAATTTTAATAAAATACCTACACATTCTGAACCCGTGAAGTTTTCTGGTAGCCATGGATGAATACATGTATAATTTAAATTTGAATTGGAAAAAATCTGATGTATCAAACTATATTTATCAAGTTTGAATTTTCCATTATATCCCATT
This sequence comes from Clitarchus hookeri, assembly GCA_002778355.1. Taxonomy (NCBI): domain Eukaryota; kingdom Metazoa; phylum Arthropoda; class Insecta; order Phasmatodea; family Phasmatidae; genus Clitarchus; species Clitarchus hookeri. Next base: position 260,582 of record NQII01002838.1, on the reverse strand, counting down.
AATAATCTATAAATATTCAGAATTATTAAAAATTATTTGATTGTATATTTTTTGCAGAACTACGTTAAACATATTATCTAATTATACAAATATTTGAAAACAATAAGAAAAGACTATAATATAAATATTTGTGTTCAAATAATGCCATAGGTTTAAATTACACAATTTGAAAATAAATATTTTGAAAATATTAAGTTTATATAGAATCTGTACTTATTTCGCATAATTTAAAGTTCTGTTTAGAAACATATTATTTTCGAATAACTATATAATGAATACATATAAATACTTTAAAAATAATGTCAATACACTTTGTTGACAACATATTTTTTTGTTCATTTAAAATAAAAAACTATCATTCATTTATTTTTTTTAATTGATCGCAAGTAACATTTATTTTACTTATGAACACGACATTGACATTATATTTTGTATGATATAAAATATATTTATTATTATCAACACTTATTTTTAAGTTTGGTGTTATACTTGAAAATCACAATTTTTCTGTAAGTTCAGTCAATTATATGTATGTAATGGTTTTCTACCATACTAATTATAATGATTATCTTCACCATCATAGTTTAAAGGTAATGTTAACTTAAGTTCATAGGTTCTGTAATGTTTTTTTTTTTTTTTTTTTTTTTTTTTCGGAAATGTTAATCATAATAATATGCATGTTATATTTGACGAAAGGAGCAAGCGTCTAAATATAAATTCCAATTTTCTTTAGGAATTTTCTTTTATAACTAAGTAATTTTTTGTATCACAGTGATCGAATATAAAAGCCTTAATAAATGACTCAACTCAATGTTTTGTATTAATTAAAAATCCATTATTTATAAATATATATAATATAAGTTTATGTATAAATTTTCAGTGGATATCGCGGTAATCAGGATCACAAGAAAAATCATATCATATTTAACTTCCTTGCACTCTTCTTTTTTTCGTCCTACCTCAGTGACCAAAACAAAGGGTTAAAGAGTTTCTTACCATAATTTATAAATAAATTAATTTCTTACACGCCCTTGCCGTTTGTGACATCATGGGTTCCAAAATTCCCCCACACCATTTTAATATGTGTTTTCCTAACATTTACATAATTTGGGGAAGTTAACTGACATTTTCCGTACTTTGCATCTCATTATTTTAAACCAGTAAAACACTCTCAAATAAAAATAAAAACATAAATTTTTTCGAAATTTTTATTGCTCCTTTATTTTTTGTTTCGCGTCCACCAATCAGCGATATAATTTTTTTTGAGTAAGTTTTTAAGCTCAGTCAAACGAATCTTCTCAATATCACAACATACTTCTACCTAAAGACACAACAAAATTAACATTTTTATTGCCTTTATAAATTCACCCCCTCCTTCACCAAACATTCCAATTAATCATAGTCAGGGAAGTGAGACGGATACCACAATTTTTTCTCATTCTCCGCTGAAAGACAAACAAAATGACACCCGGAATGCATTTCTTCACAAAAGAGCTCACTGGATTAGTTAAGGAAACCCACTATACAGTAGCGTAGACAAAATGATTTCTAACTTGAGTAAAAAAAAATTACACGAATAATATTGCCTGTTGAATGATGTAGCCGATTCTGGCACAAGAGAACAGGGAAGTCGGCGCCGGCACCAGGGAAAATTTCCCGTCACCTTTTCCCTTTGAAAATACCAGTATTCTCTTAAAATAAACTATTTTCATATCAAAATTTCCCTTTTTGCCTTACAATTTCACTATTTCCCTTAAAATATCTAAGGCTCCCATTTGTAAAGAACGAGCCTTTAAAAAAACTTTTCCAACCATTGGAAGGATTTTGGGAGGCTCACTTTTCGAGGGCAAAACAGTAGTGGCTATATTGCTTTTATAAGTTTAGGTTATGCCACATTTAAAATCAGTATTTATTATTAGATTAAAAAAATTATTATTTTTTTAAATATATATATTTTAATTTTAATTTTGACCTAAATTGTACATAGAGTATTACAGAAAAATGCAAAAGTCTCTCAATCAGTTACTACATTTCTGGTTACCATCTTGTTTTCGGCTGCCATCTGGTTTCCACTTATTATCTCGTTACCATTTGCCATATTCGATATCATTGTGACCACCTTTCCTTCATTCTCTGCTGTTCCACATCGGTTAAGTAGCCTGCTGATTACGCAGTACCCCCGAACCACTATATTATATTACGTCATTTCCAACAACTTAAATTATACCACGTGGCCTTGGCCTTTAACAACCTAAATCTTCAATTAATTTTTTCATTCGTGTCAACTAGAAAAACAACCTGCTGTATATTATAGCAGGACCAGTCATGTAGACATTTATGTACGACCTCTCTTTGCCTTNATAAAAACAACCTGCTGTATATCATAGCAGGACCAGTCATGTAGACATTTATGTACGACCTCTCTTTGCCTTATATGCACTACACTGATGAATGTCTAGCCAGGCCCGGCTCGATCTTCGTCCTCTCCTCCCTCCAAGTCTCAGGGTCAAATTTCTACCACTTCAGCAGCATACTTCCAAGTCTGTTGCATCCTACCTACCGAGAATGTATTACAATATTAAACTACTTTCAATTTATTGCGCTTTAACATATATATTTAATACCATATAATTGATTGTGCACCTCCATTGATAGGCCTACACAGCAAATATTTAAATATTACCTTTAAAATAATCATATTTTGACATATAAATTCATTTGGTTTCTTTTATCATGCTTACTAACAGTAGTGGTAAATCTGCAATTCGAAAGATTTCATATTCTTTATATCAGCAAATAGGCAGGATACCACACAAACAACAAATATAATATTTTTTTCATTGAAAACATATAAATATATATATATATACTTCACACTACAAACATGAAATACAGAATCTCTATAGTTTCACGCAGTGTCTTTACCGCAGCATGCACACTTTTGACATAGTAAATATAATCTACTTGTACGCAGCTCAAGACCGTCTATGCTAGCAAGCATCCAAACAGAACTCTTGGCCATGTATTTTTCTTCTTCGCGACAAAGTGTTTCTTTCAATGCCTGTCGAGCCTCTGCAATGCTATCAACCTTGTACACTGCTTCATTCGCAGTCTTAAATGCTCGCGCCGATTAATGGCTTCATCCTTAGGTNTAATGCTATCAACCTTGTACACTGCTTCATTCGCAGTCTTAAATGCTCGCGCCGATTAATGGCTTCATCCTTAGGTTGTAGCTTTTCGTAGGTACACCACAGCAAAACATTTTTTTTTATCGAAACTTCTTCTATTTATTTTGTCACTTGATTGCTTTTCCTTTGCCTAATGTTGTAGAGGTATGTACATATGTCTTTCCTACCAACAAAGTTATTCCTAAACACAATATTCTCTTAAATTACAACTTTGAATGATGATTATTTGAGTTAAAATCCATTCGATGTAGTTTTACCAGCCACACTTCAAGGTCGTTGCTAAGCTGCATGAACTCTACCTTTGCAGTTCTNAATCCATTCGATGTAGTTTTACCAGCCACAATTCAAGGTCGTTGCTAAGCTGCATGAACTCTACCTTTGCAGTTCTATGTCTCCTCAAGTTATCACTAAGTTTTAACAGATGTTTGCGATAGACCTATCGTTGCATAGCACAGAAAGAACCCTTCTCAAAGTAGTTTTTTCATGTTTCCTTGCACTTTGGCTTTGGGCAACTATCTTGTCCCAGTAAGAGCAACGAAGCACTTTGGCTGTGGGCAAATATCGTGTGACAGTAACAGCAACGAAGCCATTGACGAAGTCATCGATGATGGCACTACTGTGGGTGTCCCATCTGACGAAGTCGATGGCGCTGTCGACGTCATGCTTTCTGCAGCCCTGGCTGGCAGAGTACACATTAAAGAGATGCAGCACTGTATTCTTTTGTATAACCAACGTCTCCATGTAGATCTGTGACACATTCAGATTCTGCCAGGTTTGTTATTTGTGTATTATTATCACCACATACTTAAAATTTCGTAAAATTGTTTATATTTAGTCATGGCAGCTACATATTTCACTGTTGATGGGAAAGTTTGGTTTTGGAAAATACAGGATGAATTAGATTTTAGTGTACATGGGGTATCATCCCATTCATCCCCTTTTAAATAAAATATTTCTAGTGCAGCAAATAAGGAATTATTATGCATGCTGTGCTTAGTATTACGATTTACGAATTTGTTACCACCAGGGAAAAATTGAGCACTGAGCCTCACAATATACAGTACCGATCAAATATAACCTTCCTATTCAACATCTAGCCAATTGTCTGCACCGGGAATAAAAGAGTTAATTGTGGTGATGAACGCGAACTATGATACTTCGAATGAAACAAGGTTTATGAGTCCCACGCTGCGTTGCCAAGACGAAAATATGTAAAAAAATAAATAAAAAAAATAAAAAAATAAATTTAAAAAAACACTGCAAATCATTTTTTAAAGAAATTTAAGTAACTTTTCAGAAGATCTGAAATGGTAAGTTTATATGCAGAAAGCATGAATAAGTTATATACAATGCGTTACGACTGATAATAGATTCATACNATGAAATGGTAAGTTTATATGCAGAAAGCATGAATAAGTTATATACAATGCGTTACGACTGATAATAGATTCATACTCTGGATTTTTTGTTAATAAACACATATTTGTTTTAAAATTTTAGATACTCTTGCCTATTCTTTTCCAGGCGATGGTAAGATATTTAACACCCCGCAATTTGTTTTCCAGCACCAGGTGAAAACGTTTTTACCAGCGCCCGATATCAGAATTTGTCGTCTGGAACCAGAACTTCTAATATTGGCAAATAGATGGTAGTAGGGACCCTGTAGAACTATAAATGTTCGCTTTCTATCAGTTTCCAAGCAAAATGGAAAGTGTAAGTACGTGTTTTTTTCAATCTTGTTGTGTAAATAATACATAAAAAAACGTTAGAAGCTATGCATTCATATATCGTGTATCTGAAAGATATGATAGCTAAATTTTATTATGTGTTTAAGAAAATATTGCGAAATATTTTTATTTTGTATATTTATATTTGGTGGTAATATATTTACCACAGCCTGCTTAGTGATTTTAGAGGTGGTAATTAATTTACCTCCGCCTGTTTGAAGCACAGTTTTACTAAAACTATTCATTTTAGAAATAGCATTTCGTTTGGCATAGTACTTGATTTATTTGTATATATTTGTTGTTATACTTTTATATTATAATGTAAATTAATAGTTATTTACAATATTAATTATTATTAATATCGTTGACAATATTTTGGCGTTTGTATAGGATTACATAAATATTTTTATGTCTAGAAATTATAATTTGAAATAAAATATTACTGTAGTTAAAATGTCGTAAAGGTAATTTTTTTGTCAGACTGTTCAAGCGATTTTAAAATAAAGGAAACTAACTCAATGTAATGAATAATATTTTAGGCAAGCGCATTGGAAAAAAAGAAAAAAATAACCACCTTCGGATCCTGAATATTCCGAAAATGAAGGTGATACAGAAGAGGATTTCCAAAATGCAGGTAATTTACCCTATTTATAAAACTATTAATAAATCATGGAAAACTGTAAATTTAAATATATGAATAAATGCATAAAATATTATTTTAAGATTCCACGAACACTTATAGAAAATGATGATGAAGTGGATAATCTGTATTTCTTACCCCGAAACGGTGAATCTGATTCAGAGGATAATTTCCAAATGCAGGTAGTTTATTGTATAAGTAATGATGATAAATCGATGGTTCCATTTCTGAAGGTATGGAATATAGAGTTATAACAAATATAACCAAAGATTGACACAATTCTTGTACTCTTTTGGTGGTTTCTGATAATTTTTTCAATTCAGTTCCATTGATGGAAACACCGTTTTCAAAAAAACCTATATGCCATTGGTACAGTCAGAACTGGCAGAAAATACCTTCCTGAAACCATGAAGAAAAAAAAGTTACAATAAAAATGAATCACTAATGTTGTCATGTAAAAACACTGTAGCATTGCAATGGCGGGATACTAAGATCGTTACTCTTCTTTCAACAGCACATAATCTAAATTACATGACAGAAGTAAATAGAACACAGAAGGATGGTTCGAAAAAGCGAGTTTCATGTCTCAAAGCAATTACTGACTATACGAAAAATATGGGAGGAGTGAATAAATTTAATCACTTGATTTCTTTTTATAATACAAGTAGGAGATCAAATAATTAGTGGCATCGATTATTTTATTTTCTATTAGATGCTACTTTAATCAATTCTATATATATATTATATGTGGACATTCATAAAGTGTCAAGAAATTCTCATATTGAATTTAGGTTGAGAGTAGCTCGTGGCCTAATAGGAGGCTTCTCTAGTAAAAAACGAAAGCTACAATCAATCTGGGCATCAACGAAAAAGGAAATTGCTATTCCAAAAGAAATCCGAACTACTAATGTTGGTACACACACGCCAGTGAAAGGAAGAAGCTACAGAGCATGTAAATATTGCAGCACAAAAGTAAATCAGAAACGTACCAAGGTGTTGTGCTCAACGTATGATGTACCACGTGTGTAGCTCCGTGTTTTATGTTATTTCATGAGACTCGGTAGGAATATTACATTTTGGAATTTACATTACAACCTTCATTTGGTTTTTCTATCATCAATTTTATGTCATATATATATATTTAAATAATCAAGAATAAAGAGTTTTGACAAAAATGAATGTTTGTTTGTGATATTTTTTGTATTTAATGCTTTTTCTATTGTACAAATCAGTAAAATGTCATTGTTTTATTAGGCGGTGGTAAATATGTTACAAACCTTATTATAAACAACAACAACGAAATAATTTCAAAAATCCTTTTTTTAGTTGTAAAAGAATAGCTTTTGACTAGTAGTTCTTTAAATTTGAATTTCGAAAATAAACAGCCTGGACCCGTTGAAGGGTTAAATGTATATGTTATGTGTCTGGGGACGATGACTGGCAGAACTTGCAATTGTTAAACAAGCTGAGCTATCTGTTGTAATGAAAAACATTCCAGTGTGGGAATTATAGCGATGTTAAGATGCTGTATTATAAGATAGCTTCTAAAATTCTAATTAATGGAACTCATAGATAATAAAATTATGAAACCAGTTAATTTTAAATAAATGTAAAAACATATTTTGTTTATGTGCAATTTTATCACTTACCTGTTGAATACCGGCAGCATTTAGTGTACTGTATTCTAACTAACAGTGATGCGCTATGCTAAGTAGCAGTACAGCAAATATAATAGTGCCTACAAAATTCTTGATATGTATACTATATGAGCGAAATGTTCCTAAGCTAGAAAATTATTACCAATATCATACTAAGTCTATATGCTGGAAACAAATGTGGTGTGTGCATTAGCTGAATAATGCAATTAAAAAAGTAAAATATTTTTAACTTTTCTAACATAATAATAGAATGTCTGTGTGTAAAATGTTCCGAGGCGAAGTACTGCGTATTTTTCGTACTAATATTTAGGGGTGTAGTCAGGAGAGGGTTCGGCATTTGGAACATCGCCGTTTATCATTTGTTTGTCAAAGGTTGGCTGATTATTATTGTAGCGCAGCGAATAACAAACATTATTATGGCATTTATATCCTGGAACATTTAGGCGACTTTCGCTAATATTTTGAAAACTATGCGTTCTACACAATGCGAGTCAACTATGTGTATATTTTGGATTAGAACATAAGATATTTTATCAGCATATTTGGGTTGGCATGTCTTACGTACGGTGCTAATTCATTGACTTTATTTCAAATTATTACATAATTTTGGCAAGTTATCTTGTGGGTTTGGAGAAATTACCTATGGCCCGATAAGGCTGCATAAGGCGTAAAATGACATATAATATAGCATTGGTTCGAAGTATAAATATATTTATAAGTTTATTTTATGCTCCTGAATAATTACAAGAGCATTGTAAAGGAAACTATGGAGGAATTGGGAAATTGGAAAATACTGGAAAGAAAGGCCAGCACAGTATTCTATCACGGGTCCCTTCTAATGCGAGACGAGTGGTAGTTTTCCACAAATTTATAAACAAAGAAGGAGGATATGTATTGGTGCAAAATTTCAAGGGCATGAGAAATGGAAGACCTCGTAGAAAACTAGCAAGCCAGCCAGCATCAAGATTACACAGCACGATTGTCATGAACGCTGGTGAACCCGCCTTATGTGGAACTTAGCTTGCCATGTTGGAGGGCGAAGAACATGAGCCGATCCCTATCATTTTGCCGGTAGGTGCAAAGGCGATAACAAAGTGTGTTGCCTCGTAAAGAGCGGCGAGTGCTGCAGCCCTAATGTATACTTAATATGGCATATATACTTTCCCAAAAACTGTGCAAGTTTGGAGGAAATCATAATGTTTCTATAGAGAAATTATGATGTGTTTTGTAGCCGAGAAATTTGTGGGCAAGAGATATGTTTATAATACTCAACAGATGAGGGCGAACTGTAGTATGGAGTTGCATATTCCTCCAGAGGAGAGTAGGCTCGAAGGAAAAATCAAAATTTGCACAGATTGATTAGTATCTCAGTAAAATGTATGAGTATTACAAGCACGCCCGATTTTTACCATGCAAACATTTTGTAGTGGATTAGCAGAATTTTTAATTACTAAACAGACTGAATGATTAGGGGCGGGTGAGGATGGCCCTTCACCTCTTGTTCCAGACAAGGATCTGTTGCGAGGGTCAACTTTCTCAACATTAACTACTTTCCCCCCTAGTACATGCTCTAGTGCACAAAGATGAAAATAAGAGTGATAGTCGTAAGGGATTAAGTGAGGACGAATTATTGGTTGGACTGTAATGGTAGGGTGAGGTATAACAGAATAAATACTCAATGAAAAACAGGCTTATTGATTGGGGGGATGGATGGATAGCCTTGAGGAGAACTGTGTAAAGGGAGGGGTTTGAAGAGCGAAGGTTTGTGTAAATGGGGAAAGAGAGGGAAGGGTTGAGGTGGTTGGGTGTGAAATATATTATTAATGAAAGGAGGAAATAGGGGAAGTTAAAAAAATCAATGCAAATTGGCGGCGATTAGGGGGTAGAGGGTCGAAGACACCCAATAATTATCTGTGGTGTGTGATGGAAGGAGGTTTGATGTAAATGCAATGGGAAGTAAGAGGCAATCCAATAAATTTGTTGTGTGGATGGCGGGGTGAAGGGGACCCTACTAATAAGTAGAGTTATCGGTTGGAGGGGGAGGTTAGAAATTTATTAACTATGAAAAAATAGTGGTATGGTCCAGTCGGCTACTGGTCTTCGTGCTGGGAGGATATGTGCACCGCCATCTTTGTTTCGAACCCCGTACCTCCTGCAGGTAAATCTTTAAATATTTATTTAGCAAATTGTTTTTTATTTTGTAAGTTAATCATTTTTTAATTTTTTTAAAATATTTTGTGTACATTTTTTTGGGATATCTTTTATATTTTGGGATATTTGGATTTAAAATTTTCCGATTATCATGAGCACATGGTCCAGGTCATGGGCGGGAGGTCAATGTCAAGGTAATCCGCTTCTAAAATGGCGGCCGGCTGTCACCACAATGATGGCTGGCATGCTCCAGCTCCCCGTCTCCATGACTCATCCAAATCATTCAACTTATATTATATATTATTTTGGTCGCTGTAACTTTAATGCATGAATATCTTGACCTTTATTATTATCAAATATTTTAATACCTTGCATAATGTATAATCATGTTCGACGTCGCTTATGCTACATATGAAACGAATTTCGTTGCTCTAGTTTCAAGAAATCGGAAATTGCAGGCAACTGACTTTATAAAGGACTTATTGCTCAATGTGTCATGTCTGCATTATCAGGGTTGTAAATTGTGACTATATACTGAGTATCAAGGGCATTAAAGGAAGGGTTATAAATTTATGACCAACTNTGTGTCATGTCTGCATTATCAGGGTTGTAAATTGTGACTATATACTGAGTATCAAGGGCATTAAAGGAAGGGTTATAAATTTATGACCAACTTCATTTATAAATCGCGTTAAACCTGTAACACATCATATCTATTTTATCGAGTTTGTAAATGAAACCTTCAGCCTTTGTTTGAAGGGAGTNGCGTTAAACCTGTAACACATCATATCTATTTTATCGAGTTTGTAAATGAAACCTTCAGCCTTTGTTTGAAGGGAGTATCCCCACTTCCACGTGATTGGCAATCAATTATGCATATAAAAGAATAAATTTTTTGCTTAAAACATGACTTGAAACAGGGTTGTTGCTCTTCTGTGTTGTGGTTTGGTCACAAATATTCGATATTATTAATTTAAAGGTGCTGAATAGCCTGCATTCTTTATACAATCGAAAATGCTGGACCTGTGAGTATAACACAGGAAATAGAACGATTAATTTAAGTTTCTGACATCATATTCAAACAAACCTGGGAAAAATGTTTCCTATGTTAAGTAACAAAATGTGATAATGTATACCAGTTTTTACAATGTTAAATAAAAAATAAATAATATTATGTAAATTTTCTTTTCATATTTTATGGATATATAACATATTAATGCACGATTTAAACATTTCTAACACAGAGAAAACATTACATAAATTTTACAGCAATTCAAACACAGTACTAATGATTTATATGCTACACATTTAAAGATTTCCTACCGTTACTAGTAAGTGTGATGGACCATACCTGAACACTTACCATTGTTACAGTTTCATACAGCAGAGTTGCGAAATTTAGCGCTAATCCCAGAATATACGGAAACAGCAGAGGACGAATCAAATCGTTCATCTTATTAACAACACTGTAAAATTACAAAAAAACAAGAACAAACATAAGTGAGAGAGTTCTTGTTTGATATGTCACAAAATAACACACAGTTAACGCTGGTCTCGTGTAATTAATACATGCTTACCTCATTAAGTTTTGGTGNGATATGTCACAAAATAACACACAGTTAACGCTGGTCTCGTGTAATTAATACATGCTTACCTCATTAAGTTTTGGTGAATTACCATCAAATCACACAGCTTGGTATCTGCAATTCTTTGTTTAGGAAAAAAATTACCCTCAATTGTTCTATGGCCTTCCAAACAACCTCTTACATCTAGATCATTTTCTTCTGCACAATTTATGTCCGAGTCAATAACTACGCCATATTCTTTACCTTGAAACATAACTTCATCCGAATAATGAGACATTCGTGAGTCGCGAACACCGCCGTTTCTATCTGCATGACTTTCTTCTTTCCTTTCTCCAAAGATTTCCTCATTCAGGCTGGAAAATGCGGCATTAAGCATTTCAAAATTACTTTCAGCGTGAATGATAATAATTACCAAGTAGATCGTGGTGGCAATAGACGCATAGGTACCAACTACAACTAAAATTGACGTAAATAAATAATCAACTGCAAATTGCCAGGGTACCTTTCGGTCAAACGGTGTCCAAGTGTTCATTGGCAATGATACACTCATAAGTGTACTATTCCCTTCTTCATACAGCTGTATCGTGAAGAAGGGTGCCAAGAGTTGTGAAGTCGCAGAAGAGGCGAATAAACATAGAATCATTCTCGTTATCTTCTTTTCCAAAAGTATTGCCCTGGAAACAATTTCGTCCCGAATATCTTTCTGGACGTAAGGTTTGCACACATCTTGCTTCAGAAAATTAATTATTTCCGCGTACTTACTCCTGTATACAGTTGCAGAGAACCACACTATAAACATGTAGGAATCTGTGAGTAAGATGGCAATTTCATGAACATTATCTTCCAGATTTTCTGATGCCAAAATAATGGGGAAAAATGCTAAATTCCCAAAAACTGTGAAAATAAAGAGAAAGTAGTTAATGTATGCTCTCACATTCAGCTTCTCATCCACGTCATCTCCAAATATATCTAATCCAATAAGGTACCAAACTTTCCCTACGTAGTAAAAACGCGTTATAGGTGAAGACGCCATGCTAGCCGCGAAGAAACAAGCAGAAATGCCAATACTTGCACTACGTAGATTGATTTGTTTACTCGGCTTATCGACAAAAAAATGCGCAGCTTGCATGTCTGATGCCACGACCTTCATACCGCANGCGAAGACGCCATGCTAGCCGCGAAGAAACAAGCAGAAATGCCAATACTTGCACTACGTCGATTGATTTGTTTACTCGGCTTATCGACAAAAAAATGCGCAGCTTGCATGTCTGATGCCACGACCTTCATACCGCNCGATTGATTTGTTTACTCGGCTTATCGACAAAAAAATGCGCAGCTTGCATGTCTGATGCCACGACCTTCATACCGCACGTTACAGGCTCGTTAATTATCTAGCAACGTGTGGCATTTCGATCGTTACGCCAGCAGGATTGCAGCAGCAGTTAAGACCGCACATCGGTCAAATTAAGAGTTCTACTTTGGATTTTAATGTCAGGCCGCAACTTTGAATACCTTACCTAAGTACGACACAAATTAGTCATTAATAATCTAAATTAGTACTTCCAGTTTTTTTTTCTCCCACCCTCTAATCTGTAAAGAAAATCGAATTTATTAGTCTTACGAGTCTTTCTAGACAACTTTCCGAAGGAAATGATCACACGCATTTCTACACTGGGCGTGTATAAATGTGTGTGTGTTTGTGTGTGTGTGAATGTGTTTGCATGTGTGTGTTGACAGCTCCTTATGTTAGCGCTGCATTTATAAATAGCGCGTGTTATTTGTCTGCCATTTGGGACATAACACTAGGGATACATGGTAAAATAAGGTTTTTATGTCGTATCAGGGAAAAATCCATCTGCATCCTACCATGTTTATAAAACAAGCAGTACCACGGAAGGGCATGTAAACTAATTTGTTAAAAGTAGTTTGCCATTTATTCTTGAAAAGGCGGCCATTTTTCATGTTAGCTAAGAGTGCTGTGTCTACGAAACAATGTAACCAATTTTAACTTATATTTGTATGTAGGCAGTATTAATGAAAGTATCAAATTAGCTAATACATAATATTTTCACACCATTATTTTAGTATACAGCACCACATTTAACATGAATCATCAATATTCTATCTCTAAATTAATTCTNCACCATTATTTTAGTATACAGCACCACATTTAACATGAATCATCAATATTCTATCTCTAAATTAATTCTCTGATTAATACGAAATTCAGGCGACAAGTTATGTTTTTGTGACCCAGGTAAATATATTTCTTAAGAGATGTGTCACAGGTTTCTCAAAATAAAAGCCATCGAAACATTTAATGTTAGTATGCTGTATAATCGAAACAAATTCAACCGAACTTTATATGCTATCAGTATATGGGACAAACATTATATGAGCTTTTGTCTGCCACTTGTTTACATAGCACCACATAAAAGAATAAAATTTTTATGCCATGTATCGCGGAGAATGATCAACTAATTCCCACCAAATTTTGCACACATCAACTTATTTGTTTTTAATGTGAAGCAATTCGTTATATATAAACCATTTTATAAGTACGCTATATTTATTAAACAGGATACCAAAATTAAATCCTAATTTGTACGCTGAGAGGATCCATTAGAAGCCGCTAATATGCCTGTACGTAGCCTCCGTTATCGGCACTTTTGTAAAATGTGAGGTGAGAAAAAGGCATAATATGAAATATCTTGCTAATAAATAAACTAATTCACACCTAATTTTGCAATCAAGTAGTGCAGGTGTGGGTATTGTAAAATGAAATAATTTAAGACTGTCAGATTTTTATTTTCAAAATAACGTCTATTTAAATTATTTAGATAAGTTTTTAATATCTTTAAAACAATGCTCTTAAATTACATTTTATATGCTGACAATATCTATATGAAGCATTATATATTTTTGTAAAATGCCTTCCTTTAAGGATTTTTTACATTATTGTCCAAAATAAGAAAATAATATTTTTAAGCCGTATCATAAACCAATATACCGATTTCCCACAAATTTTGCACATGTGTGGTACAACAACAGGCAGTGTAAACTTACAGGATTAAGTGACTGACACACATGTTTTCAAAATGACGACTTTGTAAATATTACGGAATAGTAAACCCTATCTACGAAAACGTCTAACTGACTACAACCGATGTCGATGAGCAGAATCCTACCACGGTAATGCAGTTGGTTGCACGCCAGGTTACAGTACTGAGGGGTATGTTTCCAGGCCCGGGTAACGCTNAACTGACTACAACCGATGTCGATGAGCAGAATCCTACCACGGTAATGCAGTTGGTTGCACGCCAGGTTACAGTACTGGGGGGTATGTTTCCAGGCCCGGGTAACGCTCATGTGCAATTATAATTTTCTCATTAGTGATGCATATGTTTATGGTTACATTTAAAAAGTATCATTAACAATGAAACTTCAATGCCTACCTACCGCCTAATATTTTCAGGACATCATCAAAATGATTTGCATCCATGTAGAGGAAAGCGAGCTCATAAGTTATATAGAACCTCCAATTTAAATCATTTTATTTGCAAGCACATTGTTTGCAAACAGAAGATTTTAATTATAAATACGTGTACGCGAAACAGGGAGAAGAATATCTGAAAGAATAGCTGATTTTTTTTTAATTGTTAGAAACATTTGAATATGCCGAGGTATGTGAATCAACAGCTAAGTCACGTGTATTACCACAATAAAGCTATAATTTGGCAGAATGTATACAATTAATATAAATATTATACTTTGTTTATCAATCCCTTATATTTGCTTACGATAGCCTGATATATTATTTTCGAGAGCTCATTAATAAATGATGTTTTCTTAATATAAGGGATGAGTATAAAATAATACCCCAATTTTTAGGTCTATTATATCAAAATCAAACAACCTTCAACGTTGGTTGACCAATCAAATGAACCATGAACACGTGAAGTTTGTTTACCATTCATTCATAAATGTCCAATGTGACCACCTCGAGCGGCCGGAACTACATCTATGCGATAATCGAACTCGTTTCACACTCTTGTCAGCATGTCAGGTGTTACGGTTTGGATGGCGTTCGTAACTCTCGGTTTGAGGAAATGAGGGGCTAGTTAGCTCGCATTCGACACGTCAATGTGAAGGGGACGGTCTGATATTTCCTTGCCCCAAAACGAGATAGATGATGCCTTCATGTCTAAGCTAGTTTTTAGTGATGAAGCGACGTTGCATACAAATCGGAAGGTGAACCGGCACAACGTGCGGATATGGGATCAGGAGCCTCCACATTAAACCACCGAACACGAGCGCGCTTCTCCCAAAGTGAACGTGTTTTGCACTGTATCCAAATACACTGTTATCGGCTCTTTATTTTTCACGAGCCCACTGTTACTGGAATCCCTTATTTGGACATGTCCACAGAGTGGTTGTTACCTCAGTTAGAAGAGCCGGAGGGGGACTTTATTTTCAAGCAGGACGGTGCGCCACCCCACTGGCACCTAGCTGGTCGCGGATACCTGAACCATACGTCGCAACACTAGATTGGTCGTGGAGCCTCAAAGGGTCAAATATTTCAAAGCTTAGCTAAGGGAATTTCTGTAATAAATCTTTTCATAATATACAATCAAAATTTTTCGACAACATTAGAGTGAGTGAGCGAAGAGATTTGGGCGGCTCTTAACATCGAGGTCTTGAGAACCGACGAGGGTGAACCAAGGTGTGTATAGAGCAGCTCCGGAATGCAAGGGCGGGGAAACGGAAGATTCCCGAGAAAATCCGCTGACCAGCGACATCGCCCGCCACGATTCCCACATGCGAATATCCGAGGGCAACCCACGTAGGGAACCGAACCCGGTTCGCCTTGGTTGGACGATAGTAGTCTTACCACTACACGACCGCGGCCCCGGACATCAGAGTGAGATGTTAGTCATCGGATTTTGAACATTGGTACTGCGTACACTGAATTATTTCTATTGTCAGTCTACGGAATGACTATCTAATCTCTCATAACGTATATGGGAAAGAGTATGCTGCACCTTCGTGTGTCTTACCAGTCCGTACACGTGTTACCTTTATGCGTAATTCAACCAGCTTATCCCCTTCGACTGGGATTTTGATTGAGATCGAATGAACTTGCAACTGTTAGTGCATGTAGGAATATAATAAA
The DNA here is from genome assembly GCA_002778355.1 of Clitarchus hookeri. Lineage (NCBI taxonomy): Eukaryota > Metazoa > Arthropoda > Insecta > Phasmatodea > Phasmatidae > Clitarchus > Clitarchus hookeri. The sequence goes on along the minus strand of NQII01002838.1, from coordinate 244,459 downwards.
TATGATATTTTAGTAAAATATAATAAGTTTATCAACCTAAACTAGGCGCGTGGACATTGAACACCTAAGTGGTAATGGTTTATTAATATTAATAATATTATATTAATGGATTTTATACGTTACTACAGCAAATTGGTAGATGATATCAAAAGTACCAAACTAGTACGAAACCAATTTATATCCAGATTCCAGAACGAGCATTTAGCAGTTTCCTCTGTCTGCTTGCAGTCGAAGGGAATTGTGTTCAGAACGGACAGTTAGTAATGAATAAAGCTTTAAAGAAAATATACTATAGGAAAAATAAAAAATGCAACGTATGGATAAGATATTATGAGCATTACACTTACAAAGTGTGAAAAAGTTGTAGCACATTTTAGTTTGTGTTACATACTCATGTGGTTTATTACATGTATTCATTCTAGAGGTAATGATCTACTTTTAAATGTTATGCGTATTCAAACATCATCGTAATATATAGTACATTTCCTCAAAAGTTATTTTGTATAGTTGTGTTAGGTTATGTGTCTGTGGTTTCCATCTGTGCGTCATTCGTGTAAATTTAACACATAGGACGCCATGTCTATGAAATTATTCGTCGTTTACTCCAGCTAGCAGACAACTTGCATTCCAAAAGCCAGTGCAATGCTCGGTGACTGCTAGATTGTCGGCAGTCGACTGCAAGAATGTTTATTGTGGAAACTCATTTGGATACACGTACAGTTATATAATGCAATGTGGGTGATTATTTGTAATTTTAATTTTAAGTCATTAAGTAACAGAATTACAATAGACGACATCAGCCATTGTAATCTTGAACACAATAATACAAATATATAATCGTGTAATGCATTAAATTCATAAGATACCTACATTAATATTACAATATTATTTTTACTTCAATAATAAGTTCTGATAATTCGAAACATCTATGTTTAAGAAACCATCTACTAAGTTTAGATTTTATTACTCGTAAGTCGATCCTACAGTTTCTATGGAATATTTATTTTAGACCTTTATAGCTGTATACAGATGTTTTTTCACATTTCTTGTAGACTATTTAGTATAAGGCATTCTATCAGGTGTCTTTCTTGTTTGGTAGGTATTTATGATAATATTTCTTCGTATTAATAAATTCAAAATTACTTTTTAAAAACAGCACACATTATAAAATATACATATTCACAATTGTTAAAACTCAACACCAATAAAAAGACGCCTACAATGGACTCCGAACAGATAACTTATCACCATTTGTATAGCCTTTTTTTGTATCAAACCTTATAAATGCGAAAGTATTTTCCTATAATAAAAGTCAATACATCATTAAACTCTGAAGAAAAAAAAAATAAAATAAGCATNAGGCATTCTATCAGGTGTTCTAACATTATTCCTAGGAACTATTTCACTTATTCTCTTTAAAAGAAATAACGCCCTTTTGATAGTTAGTTTCCATACAAAAAAAAATATATAATTGAGTTTGACTATTCAATTCAATCATATGCAATTTTATCACTGTTACTATATGTGGAATCATGTAATTAAATAAATTATTTATCATTACTAAAAATTAAACCGGTCCCGGTTCTCCAAACATAACCTCTCTTCCTTTAGATTGGTTGCCAGCAATATCTACCATCTGCCTCCAATGTATAAGATGTTTTTAAAAAAATTAAATTCTTTACCACATATGCCATAATGTTGTAGTTTTCCCAGTAATAATTCATTGTGTATAGAGTCATAAGTTTTACTCAGATCACACATGTTGATTTGAACAAATTCATTATTTTCATAATAATTTAACATCATCTCAACTAAAGACCTAACATACTTTATTTATACTTTTGCTAGTACAAAAGCCAAATTGTCATCAGCACTCAATTGAGTTGTTCTTGGAAGTTTCTTGTAATTCCTCTTACTTACATGATAATATTATTTAGCATGGGGATATTTTCCAGTTTTATAAACTTTGAGCAACATATTAACCAAGTTTCATCTGTTGTTAGCTAATGTTTCATTTTACTAGATATACCTACCCTTCTGAGAAAAATGTTGGTGAAGCTCGTATTGTTTCGTTGTCAAAAGCCCGACCACAAAGTACAGAAGATGAGTAAAGTCAGAAGTGTTTACAAATACCGCGTGAAAGTTTAGTGCATCGTTATCACATTCAAGTCAAAAATATTTATGTGTGTTATATATGGGTACACATTACTTTCATCGTATTTACAACAGTTTTGGTTAAAGATGCTCGTCTATAAATAAAATACTCGTTAGGCGTTATTGGGACCGTGAACGAGAATCATAGTTATTAGGCGCAATATATATTGAATGGTGCATGCAACGATAATCTTTCCACCTTGCGCATAATATATATATTAATGAATCGTTCTTGTGAAGTAAAGTTTTGATTACGTTTTTTATAGATTTTTTAAATTAAGTCCTGAAAGGTGTGAAATCAGGTTTCATGTAATCTTCAATTACTCTGCTCCCACTGATATATTACCATCGTTTTTTGTGTCAAAGTAACAACATATACAAATGCCTCAAAAGAAATGTCAGAATTGTTATTTTAAAAGTTTAATGATAAAGGGAGTGAAAAAGGAAAAAATATATTATCACAGTTTCCTTGGTACCTATCAGTTGGTCCAATGAGATTCTCTGGTGCTATTCGCATCGAAATACTACATAAATGAATGCTTAAAAACAAGAGTAAGTACTTTTTTTAAACTGATTTAGCCCTGGATAATGAAAAATGGTCGAAACATGTTTTCATGAAATTATTTGAATTATATGTTTGTTAGTATTTGTATTGCCGATTTTTATGCATGATAAAGCTATTTAAACAAATACTGAAATATATATTAAATAACATCAAATGTATAAATTCTAATCAAGCGATTGCGGGTACCAAACGAAATAGTAATGGCCATACTATAATTTAATAACAAAGGAGTTTATCAGTTTTCAAAAGCTACTTTTCTAACAAAAAAATAATTCTCATGAAAATGTTAATTATCAATATATATTTATATTTATGTTTCTGTTATGACTAAAGCAAGAAACATGGTATCCAAAGTGTTCTTGTTGTAAATAATAACAGTAAATTTAATTTTTTTTGTTTACGTTGATTTATTGTATGCCAAGAGAGATAGAAAAATAATATAACTTTTGGTATTAAGAATTAATCTTTCCGTGACTTACTTGCCGAATTATCGTCGATATGTAACAAATTATTTTATACCCATAATGTTATCTTAAAAATATAATTGAGTTAAACCATAAGGTTACCTAATACCTTCATTTGTAATAAGTAAAACAGAAGGACGCCCATTATTCATGATTTCAGAAGTAAAAAACCCCAATATACACAGGAATTTACATCGCACCTTCCATTTATGTGTTGTAACGAGAGTACCTATGGGTGCTCAAGTTCACGACACGCAGGTGCTACATAACACTTCTCATTCCGTTATTGTCTGATACATGTGCATGCTGACATTGTTTTGGTTAAAGTGTTTTTCTTCTTCTTCTTGTCGATTCTTTCCAATATTACATTTTTTTCACGCCTCTGTGTCTTCTTTGGGGACATGAGTATATGCTGTATTAAAATACATCACCTATTCCACTTTTGCGTTACTGTTGTTATATTTTTTAATAATTTTGGGACCTTAATTTTAGTATTTACTTGTTTAAAAATGATTGCAAGTAATGGTTAAATTGTTTCGTTCTATATTGCATTGAATTTATGCAATAGAATATTGTATTTTCTAACCATATAAGCAATCGAAGATTGATTTGGTTATTTATACTTTCTACATGTCTGGAATTAATTTATGATATAACTCAATATTAAAACATATAATATTTGTTATTTACGTATTTCAGTCATGTAATCATTGTTTGTCAATATTTTACAACTCACAAATTTTCCTCTGTTTTCTTATTTCAATTTGGTTTTGGCCTGTTCTTTGAAAGTTAAGTTTTTATGCCTGTGTTCCTGCAGAATTGTGTCTCTTGAGAAATTGTTCTCTGCCAACCGGATGTGCATTGCGGTGCTGCAATTTATTTCAGTTGCCAACTAAGGCACGCACCGCTTCCACTTACTTCCTTCCAGCCTGACATTCTGCATTTCTCTCAGTCAGTTAGTGCGGCCCTGTGGGGCCGGGTTGGGTACAGGCTGTGGTCTGGCAACCAACCTGTAATGGGTGTAAGGTGAGGGGCTGGGTTCCTGAAAACCGGTCGTGGGACGACCGAGCGTGTAGGGGGGAGCCCATAAACCGAGTACCTGGTGGGGTAGTCATAACGGCTATGAAATGGCTGTTCCAGTTGGGCCTAACCCTGGTTACAGGCTCTAATAGCGGTGCCCGGCGCAAGTGTAACAGCTCGCTCGTCGAGCTCCGGTGGGAGCCGCTCGTAGGAACTAGTGACTCCTGTGGGCGTCTCCCTGCCGTCACGAAAAGCTTCCAACTTATCTCCATTAATGGGGCAGTGATGCGAATATATAGCCTAGCACTGCTCAAGACCATCTCCACCTCCTCGCGGTATGGGCTGGTAACATGGGGGCCGCCCCACGGCTAACGGAGTGAGGACGACTGAAGGCGGTGACTGCCTGTCTGTGCACAGATAATCAGTCACGGCGAGGTTATGTGCAGTCTCCAGAAGGCTGTATATATTCTTCGCATGCGGTGAAGCCCGCGAACCGAATTGCACTCCCAAAGCTGAGCCTTGACTTGTGGCAGGTTGGGGATGATCTCGGGGTGGCGGAGTCCTGATGAAGGGTCTGTCTGGCGTCCTGGAGGGGCTGGGCTGCTCTGGGTGAAAACTCAGTGTGCATGTCTGAAAATTGTGGGTACTCAGGGGATCAGTGTGAAAGCCCCGGCTTAGGCCGTGCTGATCGCGGGTCGGACTCTGGGTGGCAGTGGTTGAACCTTCTGCTTAGAAGGAGATCTGGAGGTGGGTACTTGCCTGGAGGGCGGGCACTGCACGTATGAGACGGGTCGGTAGCCGCTGCCCTGGAAAGCAAGCGTGCCGGCTCCCTTCAGTGTCAGTTTCGAAGGGTTGGTGCTCATTAAAGAAGGGTCGACGGTCTGGTCCGCCTAGTAAGAGGACTCGTCTACAAAGCGGGTTTGTAGAGTGAGGATAGCACTTGGCCCCATCAAGGTGGCACATGCAGATTCAACTCTGCATGTTGCTGTTGACAGGTGAGGTGGAACCACTCTNCACTTGGCCCCATCAAGGTGGCACATGCAGATTCAACTCTGCATGTTGCTGTTGACAGGTGAGGTGGAACCACTCTAGGGTGGAGAACGTCCACCCACTGCGATTGGAAAGAGCGATACTCTTTCTATTGGCTCATAAGTTGATGACAGTTATAGAGCACTGACCAAGCTCAAATCCATCTAGGTTATGGACGTAGTCCAAGTCTGCAGGGGAGTGCGCACCAATTAAACAGCCTGGTGTAATAATCTGCTCACATTTTCTATATGTGAGCACTGACTGGTGTGACAAACAGACGACGGTTCTGAAAAGTGGGAAGTCCTGATCGCACTCCCCTGGTAATAATGCTTTGAAAGGTGTCCCCTGTAATACCGTAATGGATCAGGCACAGGGGGAGCAAGTCAAAGGTTACATAATCGCGCACGTGATTGGCGAAAACATCTCAGTTAGTGCGTGAGCTTAATATCGAAATATGTTCTTCTATTCATACGGTACTTTCCCCCAACTACTGTGTCTCTGAGCCTCATTCACATCTTCTGGATATCTAGCGACATCTATCGTCGAAATTCTATCCTTTTCGTTCGTCTTTTGTTTGGCACTTGTGCATACATAATGTACCTTTGTTAAAACACTTTTCAAGTAGCTGTGCTGCCAACATGTTCTATTCGTGTTGTGCTGCGGCCGTTAAGGCATTTTGTGTCACTTATGTGTCTACTACATTTCTTAGTACTTTTTGTTTGCTTTCATGCAGTCGGTCATAAACGTAGTAATTAATTTTTGTAAGATTTGGTTTTTCTTTTTTCTATCCACATATTTTGGTGTTTCAATACGTTGTGCACTAGATGCATATTTTCTATTTTCCCTCTTTGGTGAGTAACGTCGCTAGACTTGCGCAGCGGCTACTGGCAGGTCCCAATCAAGCCAGGAGTCCGCCACAAGACAGCGTTCACCGCCCCTGGTGGGCAACGCTTTCAGTTCTGTGCCATGCCCTTCGGGTTAAAATGTTCACATGCCAATTTCCAAGCCATGATGGTACAAGTGCTCGATGAATATGTAGGGGAGTTTGCCCTCGCATACCTGGACGATGTAATCATATGGTCAGAGAACTGGGAAGACCATATTAAGCACCTGTCGCTGGTGTTGGAACGCCTAGCGATTAACAACTTAATCTGTACAAACCGGAAATGCCACATAGGGAAACTGAGCATCCAGTTCCTGGGGCACCTACTGGACGAAAATGGCAGTAGGCCAACGCCGGAGCAGCTGTCCCTCATCGACCAGCACGAGGCACCTAAAACACGCAAACAGCTGAGGAATTTCTTCGGGTTGGTCAACTGGCTGAGGGAAAATATTAGGGACTTTGCGATGATAACAGCACCGCTAACAGACATGCTGTCCCCGAACTGTAAATTCCAGTGGAACAGCGAATACGAAATCTGCTTACAGGAACTGAAGAGGAGGTTCGGGCAGTGCACAACTCTTCCTTGTCATGACCCCAGTCGGCACCTATGCCTGCAAATGGATGCTAGTGAGAAGGGCCTAGGTGCCGTACTATTTCAGTTAGGTGACAACAATGAGCGCCAAATCATCGAATACAGTAGCGCCAAGTTTGGGCCGACTGAGGGTCGGTATGATGTGAACGAACAGGAATGTTTGGCCGTAATTTGGGCGGTGAAGTGGTATAGAGCATACCTAGAGTACCAGCGCTTCACTCTACGGACGGACAACCGGTGCCTACTCTGGCTACATTCCATGAGTGAAGCCAGGAGCCAACTCGCCTGGTGGGCATTGTTGTAACAATCATACGACTTTGTTGTGCAACATGTCCCCGGAGCAGAGAACCAACTGGCCAACGAACTATCCAGGACACCAGGCACCGAGGTAGCCATCGACAGGGACGAGTGGGACGACTTGCTACCCCCCAATGTCAACATTGCCGCAACAACCGACAACATACAGGCAATTTGCAATGCCATAGGAACAACACCAGACCAAGAACCCAAGCTTGATGAGCTTAAGGCGTTAGTGATCGGCGCACAGCGCCACTGCCCACAAACACAGGCCAGAGTGACTAGAATAGGACATGGAAATGGGGAATGGTGGCGAATCCGGGACACGCACCTAGAGACCCATCAGCATCACCCCGATGCAGCCTGGTGCCTCTATGTACCTGCAGGGGTACGAGATCAAGCACTAAAGCATGCGCATGACAACTATTTTGCCGGTCACCCTGGGGCGACCCAGACGGCCAGAAACCTCCACAGGCACTTCCACTGGCCGGGGTCCAGCAGAGATGTGCGCAGGCATGTGAGGAAGTGTGTCTCCTGCAATCACTTAAAAAGAGGGGGACGGGTGGGGTGACACAACAACAACCCAGGGTGCCAAAGGAACCCTTTGAGACCGTGTCCCTGGACCTCATGGGCTCCTACCCCTGCACTTCCATAGGAAAGATGTTTATCCTGGTCGTAAGCGACTCATTCTCTAGGTGGACCGAAGCATACCCAACCTTCAGCGCACGAGCACGCACCATTGCGAGAACACTGGAACCTGAGTTTTTTCCTCGCTGGGGGTACCCACAGGTCTTGCTCACAGACAATGGTACCCAGTTCACTGGGAGACACTGGCGTGAACTGTGTACTCGTTGGGGAGTAAGGCAACATACAACCCCCATATTCCACCCTAGGGCAAACCCAACAGAGAGGCGCAACCAGGACCTCAAGACACAACTGCGTCTGAGAGTGGGCAAAGACCACACCAGCTGGGCCGAACACCTACCCGCAGCTCTATTCACCATCAGGAGGCGGGTGAACCTCGCCACAGGTCAAACTCCAGCAGCAGTTCTGCAGGGCCGCGAACTGATGCTGCCTGGAGAGTTCGCCGCACGCCAACTGGAGTCAGCAGAGGAACCAGAGGACGGGGCTGCCAGGAAACACAGCAGGGAGGAAGAGCTAACAGCAGCTCGCCTCAAAGAGGACAACTACATCCGGGAGTGGATGCCTGCCACTACGAGAGCGCCGCGGCATTTGGCACCAGGCCAACTGGTGTATGTCAAGGAGCACCGGGTCTCCAGCAGCGCCAAGAACTGCTGCGCCGGGTTCGCCCAGAAATGGAGCAGACCGCACACGGTGGTGAAGCCACTCGGGTATACCACGTACCTCATCAGACTAAGCAGCAGGAGGAGGGCCGCCGTCCACCGTGACGACCTGAGATTGGCAGTGGGGACGATGCCAGATCAGCAGGTGGTCGAACCACAACAAAACAACACACCAGTCGCAACCAGAAGGGAAGTCGGGAGGCAGAGCCTTGACAGCGACCGCAGAGCTCTTAGGCGCCTCTTCTCCAGCACGACGCCCGGCGTTTCAACGCCCGCGATGGAGGTGGAGGAGGAGGAGGTGTCCGAGGGAGGACTGCCGTCACCAGCAACCAACATCACACACATCAGTGCAGACCTGGAGGGGTCACCCAGCAGCATCGTGATGCCCTGCATCACAATGCTGGTCAGAAGGGATGCTGCCAATGGCGAAACACCAGAGCTACCTGTGGGACCGAGCTTCCTACAGGGCAGTCCTCTGGATGGCTTCGCCGCAGTAACCCCAGCAGGACCAACAGCGGGGGACTTCGCTCCAGAGGACGTCGGACAAAGCGACGGGGGGAACGTAACGAGGTTCCGCAGTCTTTCACCAGGGCCATCCTCTCCCCCCTCGCCAACATCCACATCGCTCCGATATCCCCACCGCAGCAGCAGCAGCAGCCAGGAGGAGTCCAAGGAGGAGGGGTCTACCACCCCTCTCCGCTGCTCCAAGAGGCCACGTCAGCAGGTGCGCCCAGCATGCACTACATGTGTTGGGGACAACCCTCGCCCACATCTACATGCTAAGGGACGCCAGCATCGCCAGGGTCAGCGCCCTGAACTCCCAGCAACAGCGGCAACCGCAGCAGCAGGAGTCAGCTCCCAGAGGCGCGGGCCTTACTCACTGAGGCCCCGCCACCAGTTGAGGCGACCCATTACATGATGTGCCTAACAGCGTGGTGGGACATTGGAGGGACTGCACAGTCAAGTGGTCACCAGAGGAGGGGCCATTTGACGTGAACCAGGTGTTCACTGGTACCTTTGTGCCCACTGTGACTGCCACTGTAGTGTCCTCCACTCCAGATGCACNCGTTCACTGGTACATTTGTGCCCACTATGATTGCCGCTGTAGTGTCCTCCACTCCAGATGCACCACACTAGTGGGCATGTAGGCAAGAGTGATAGTGTATTCAGTGTTATGTAATCAATCAGCGTTCGTCAATATCGTTTATTCAGTGCTATGTAATTAATCAGAGTTCACCAATATAATTACATCAGTGCTACATAATTGATCGGAGTGCATCAGTATAGTTATTTAGGGTTGTATGTATTTATTCAGTGTCATAATTATCAAGTGTATTTGTCCATGTGTGTAAATTGCACCAGTGTCATTAATTATTCAGAGCTCAATAATTTAATCATTATTATTTATTGTTTCAGTGCATCTAGTCAGTATTTATTTATATCATATTTATCGTGTTTTAAAGACAGTCATCACATACCCAGCCAGCCAGGGACATGTGAGATTATTAAGTTGCAAATACAGTAGCTGCTGCGATACAAATATTTAATATTAATATAACCCTGTTTTATTATGTATTTGTGCAAGGGTAATTGTGTTTTATTATGTAAATTGTATAGTGTAATTGTGTTTGATTATGTTAATTTAAGGTATATCAGTTTCTTACATCTTATTAGCATTTTTAAGTCGCTTTTATGTTTCATCTTTCCACTGCTTGGCGTCGACCACACTTAGGTAGCGGGAGCCGGCGCAGTTCTGAGTCTAGTAGGTTTCATCACTTCATCGAGGGCGGACATGGTAAGTCTCTCGTTTCAAAAGAACCTTGGTGCCACCCTCTGAGGCTGCAACCTCACTCAGTAATCGCATCATCACCTCATCCACGAAATAACTTGTATTTTATGTAACATCGCACCGAGGGGAGAGCAGCATCACGCACCTTAATTAATCGTAAGCAATTAGTGTGTTACCTTGTATGACCACGCGGTCACCACGTGTCTGTTTCGGTTTAAGTGTTAAATAAAATAAACATCTTTCTTATAACCAATAGTACATTCATTACTCCAGGCGTGCACAGCGGCCATACAGCTCGCATTTTCCTATTATCTGACAGTGTGGACCTCAAGTCCCCTAGTATGAGTAACCACGACCCGATCTCATTGCTCAACACTGAGCTAGCGCCCGGCACTTTCACAGCTCGAGGGACACAGTGCGCCCAACCGTAACCCTTCGACAAGGGACGTACCGGACGCACGTCAACAGTTATATTTAGACCATAAATAAAACTATGCAACTTTTCTAGTGTAAAACAAATTGCAAGAATCTCCTTTTCAATCTGAGGACACTGTTCTTCAGATCTTGTTGATCATTTCGAAGCATACATTCCCCCAAATCATACTGAGATGTATCAGCTTGCACTACTATTGGCAACATATTGTTAAACAACTTAAGGACAGGTGCTTGAATCTGTTTTTCTTTGAGGAACTGTAAAGCTTTCGTTTGATCTAGACCCCACATCCATTGTGTCTGTTTTCTCAACATATCCCGAAGTGGTTTTGCAATCGCAGACATTATAGGAATGCACTTTGCAAGAAAATTATCAATGCTTAGCAATCTCTGAAAATATTTATTATTTGTTGTTTCTTTTATTTTTAAGATGCATGTCACTTGTACTGGGCCAGGACGAGATCCTGCTACATAAAAAATTAGACCTACCTGACTCTGGGCATTTTATATTGCACTTTTCTGTGGTTGAGCCTAATAATGTGTTGTTTTGCTCTCTGGATCACTTTATTTAAAATTCCATAATTTTCACTATCTGATAATACAGCAACTATTAAATCACAAAAAAAAAAAAAAAAAAAAAACAACGACATCCTCAATGCCACCAAATACCTTAGTGTTAGATATCTGAAATACTTCAGGGGAAATCCTTAAGCCAAAGGGTAATATTCCACATCTGTATTTACCAAAAGGAGTTATAAAACCGTGCCAGTCCTTGCTTTGTTTTATGATCTCTATTTGGTGAATGCCATCCTTAATATATCCACAGTGTAGAGTTTCTTTCCTATCAATACCGGACTTAATTTATCAACAATAGTAATTGGATAACTTTCTCCTTTAATAACTCTATTCAACTGACCAGGATCAAGACATGTCCTAACTGAAATTTCTGGTTTCTCCAAAATATATATATTATGAACCCAATCAGTAGCTCTACCTACATTATAAATTATGTTGTTTTTTATTCTAACCTGTCTAGTTCTGCCTTTAACCTAGTTTTAAATGTTTCAGGAAATCTCGTACAAGGATTTACAACTGAAGTTGCATTAGCTTTCACTTTAATGTTATATATATCTTTGTATGTTCCTACTCCTTCAAACAAAGACTTATTTTCTTATATGAAACTGTCTGAAGGGCTTTCTGATTTAAGTGCTTCGACATTACTTTTATGTGCACTAACATATCGTGACCTTCTTTCAATGAGACCAAGTTGAACACAAGCATTAAGACCAGGTATTGGTATGGAAAGTATATCAGCCACAATACAATTAACAACAATCAAACAAACAGCAATTACTTAACCTATTGTGTTCTCATTGTAATTACTGTATCTGATAAGATATTAATTACATTTAAGATGATTTGTGATGGTCAAACCTAAGTCTTTGTAAACATTCAGATCTAAAACATTGCAATCAGCACCTGTGTCTAATTTAAGTAAATTTTGTGGTTATTAATACTTAGAGTTTGTGACCTTTAGAGATACATTATTGGTATTCTCAATGCTACTTATGTGCAGCTCCTCGCATGATGAGCTGGTCTCTTGATTTTTGCTATTTAACACACTTATACTATTAGATAGTTTGGATTTATAACACAGTGCAAAATGTTTGGGGCCCTCGCACCTGTTACACTGTTTACCATATGCATAACACTAGTTCCAGTCATGCTGTCTATCACATTTCCTACAATTCCGCTTCTCACGAGCTCGGATGCTGCCACTGTCACTCATTCTTGCTGTTTTTTTTTATTTCACACAGCTTCGGGTGTAGGGATTAAGAGCGTTTGAAGTTTCGATACACTAGCCAAGACAGCAGTACGTTCATCCTTCCCAAGTCAACTTTGTTGTTGTTTGCTAAGTTAAACAACACTGCACATTTTGATACTTTTTTCTAGACTAATGATTGTTTTGCGAAGTAGTCGTTGTAAGGTTGTGTCATTAACTGCAATGATAATACGATCACGAACTAACGAATCATCTTGCGCTCCGAAGTCACAATTCCTAGCCAGCTTTCTGAGGTCATTGTAAAAACATTCAAAATACTCCCCAGTAGTCTCTGTTTTAGTAAAACTCTTGTGGCTATCAATAACAATATAAACTCTTGGTTTTATGTATGCATCATATGCTCGTAGCACTTCATCTAATTTTATCTTCGAACTGTTCATGTAAAAATTCTTTCAATATTTCTAATACTTGATCACCACCGGAATTTAGAAACATCGCGACTTTCTATGTTTCCGAAGCCTCAAAATTCCCAGATGCAATGAGAAATAGCTGCAACTTTTGTTTAAAAGTTTTAAATTTGTGCGCCGTATCTTTATTCAAGACTAGCCCACTTGGTGGTTTGAAGTTTTCCATTTTGAGGTTAATACTACTAAAGTAAAACTATTACCACTGGGACTGTTTACCTACACCTTAACATCAGAACAAATCCACACATTACCTTAATAGCCATTGTAACTAGTATTCTTGTCTTGCCGATCTCAAAATGATAAATCACATTCGAACTAAAAAAACTCAAAAATGAATAAGTACATACTATTAGGTAATTAATAGCGTTTCTGACACCATTTTTCGTTGCTTGTTTGAAATAGTAGCAGTATCTTTACAATCATCTTTATTTCTTAGATGTCGCCATGCATCTCATTACAAATAACCTCTAAATAACCTTCGACTTACAATGCTGCCAACCTCCATATACCATCATCCATATGTTACAGGTGCCCTCTTTTATGCCATTTACGATCACCTAGCTTGTTTGCTTATTTGTGTAAAAAGCTTTCTTTTCAATTTTATCATATTGTGTCATTTGAAAAATATGTTACTTCTATTATGCCACTTTGTTTGTCAAGTATTTGTAACATTTGTCTTATATTCTTTGTATTAAATACTCAAGGCATTTCTGTCTTTGTTGAAATTTGGTGTTTGTTTTGTTTATTGATATTATTTTCGTACATTGGCACACAACTATGCAGCATTTGGAGTGTTATTTGTTCCAAATTTAGCAAGACCTTCCACATGGGATCATTCGAGATCAGTATGCCTCCATGCCCGACTATATCGCCTCCTCTCTCCACGTATGGGTTGTCCAGCACCATGCCATGTGTTGGTCACCTGTGATACATTCTTGGCGTGGTACAATATATTTATATTTGCTGTATACATAAAAACATGTCATGTGCCTGCACCATCTTATGTCCCTCTGTGATGGCACTTTCAGTATAATTACATTTGTTTGCATTTATGTATATTAGCTAACATTACAGCTTATATTTCTGAACTATTAATACACTATACTATTACAGTTTCAAACTATATTTGAATATAATTCCATGCGTAAATATTGATGTAGTTGAGGTTATGCCTTTCCTGGTTTTTAAATAGATTAGTATTATTTTTTTAGATTTTTGTCGAGCTACAGAAAGCCATATCAGGAAATACGAGCAATGTCACAGGATAATTTTATCTTGCATATTTTTGAGGATGTATGGAACACCGATTACAACATAACTTACATCACACTATAAACCTTTATTTCACCACATCTGCCATACTTTAGCAATTAAAAATTAATACATAATTCCGTTTTTAATGCCTTCCAAATTCGTGCCTCACTTCGATGTATGTCACCTCATTTCGTACAGAAAATTAATGGAATAATTACAATTACATCAAACTGTTTTTTATTTATTTATTCATTTGAATTTTGCTTAAATAAATGTGTTTATAGAACAATTTTAACTTCCTATAAATGTAATTTAGAATTTGGCGTGGAAATTATAGAGCAGTAACTTAAAATTTGGAATTATACATAAAAATTGGTTACATCTTTGGATTACAACACAATGTACTTCCCAACCTTATCAACTAAACATTTGGCGTATGAATGGCGAGGTGTTGGCAAAACGTATGAGAATTTACATGTTATAACAGTATATTTTCAACTTCTACACAGCAAATAACTAGAGATTCTCTATTTTTATAGGACCGCCACCCTAAAAAAATTATATTTCGTTTCAGAAAATAAAATATGTTATTTATATTTTAAGTTTAGAACGTATTAATAGTATCCTATATTGCCATAAGTTTGTAATGAAAAGTTAGCCCGACATAACGTAAATTACCCATCACCATCTGTTATGATCACAATGTTGTCGCAAAGCATAAGTAAAAAATCATAGCTGAAAGGAAAATTACATTTGGAAAGACTTCGGTTGTTACCAAGGATTTTTTTTTTTCTGTTAGTGACAATATGAGGGTTATTCAAAGTTGTCCTAGTGAAAGTATTCACATCAGATGCCAACAGGTTTTTTCCCATCAATTAACTATGANAAAATAATGTTTTCACGTTTAAAGGATTTTTTTTTTTTCTGTTAGTGACAATATGAGGGTTATTCAAAGTTGTCCTAGTGAAAGTATTCACATCAGATGCCAANAGGATTTTTTTTTTTCTGTTAGTGACAATATGAGGGTTATTCAAAGTTGTCCTAGTGAAAGTATTCACATCAGATGCCAACAGGTTTTTTCCCATCAATTAACTATGACATTACCAACAAAGTCAAATTTCAANAACAGGTTTTTTCCCATCAATTAACTATGACATTACCAACAAAGTCAAATTTCAATGAGATACTGTTTCTGTGATTTAAAAAAAAACCCTTAAAAAGACATATGACATTTTGGATTTGTTCCGGCTGAAATATAGTAATTTATATTGTTGGTATAATGTAGCCTACCTGATGTTAGCTCAATATAGAAACAAGTACCAATTTTCAACTGCTGTGTTTCCAACATTGGTACAACACATAAGTAAATAAATACATTTAAAAGAGAAATCTTCACAGTTAATGAAATACAAGGAAGGGACATTGCTGTTAATACTTCATAAGCTGTAAACATTTATATATATATATATTTTTAATTAAATATTATTGTTTCTCTAAGTAAAATAACGAAAGTTTTAAAATGATGGTCCAAAGAAAGTAAAAATATTATACACCGACAGTAGGTTTTCCAGCAGGTAACCAACATTTGGCTACCAAAGAAAATCCTTAATAAGACATGGTTTATGTGTTACAAAAACATAGCTTTTGGGAAAAAAAAATGAAATTATTGTTTTATTTCTTATGAGATATAGTAATTCCCATTGTTGGCATGATACTGGTAACAAATTTTTGGACATTCGAAATAATAAGTACCAATTACCAACCATTGTGTTTCCAACATGGACACACATAACAAATTAAACCTACTTAAAAAAGGAAATGTTGCAGATGTTAAAAATAATTTTTTGTTCATATAATATAAGAAATGCGCATTGATGTTGTTAAAATGTTTGTTTTATAATTCGACATGAAGTGTTGCTTGCACAATTTTGGCCCAAAAAAAATATATCATTCTTACTAATATTTTGTTTACCAACTTTTTACCAAATGTCAACCAACTATTTTAATGTAAAAAATTATAGTTTCAATATATTTTAGAGGTCTTTTTTTTCCTAACCTTAAGCAGCATGCTGTATTGACAAACATGCAAAACTAATATTGTGATCTATAAATTGGATGCCTTAGTGGATGGAAAGAGATACAAATATGGCGACCGCCAGTAGAGCATTTTGGCGAACGGCGAGGAATAAATGGTATTTCGCAGCCGAATACTGTCGAGAATGTCCGAGTCGAGTCGAAGTAAATGTATGGTCCACCAGGTCCACCGAAGACAGCCGATCACTTTCGAGTTGAGCCGAACCAAGCGATTCTCGCCTTCTTCACTGATCAATTAAAAATACAGTGCTTGAACTCTCTTAATCATACTACTATTGTATATCTTATAAGGTAATACAAAATTGGATTTAAACAACTCTTTACTTCCTTTCACGCATACAGGCGAAGAACACATCACATATGTACATAAAATTAAACATATACCAACCTTAAGCACTTTTTTTTAATACTCATTTTCCACTTCATCCCCAGCATTTCCAGTGCTGTATGATTCAAGAGATTTTATATTCTGTCAATAACTGTCTAAGTTTCCATTTATGGGCGTATTTCGAGGAAGAACGTGAAATTTAATTTCATATTATCATTATACAACTAAATTTGATAACAGCTGTTTCTTGAAGAAATATTTTATTTTTCCTTCTTTTCTTTCCCTTTTTTACTTCCTTCCATTTTGCTAAAACACTGATGTGACACTACTTCAATATAATTACATTCTATGCCAGTCTCTGTTTTTTCCTCCTCTATCTACAATTTGTGCAACAATTATTTTGCTTTCAATTAAGTTGTAAATCAAGGACATTGCCAAGAAGTAACGTTTCATAATTCCCATCATACTAATAAAATATTTCTTAAAGCTCAGTTCCTCTTTCTTGCTTTCTTCTCACACACATATGCTACATCATCACAAGAATAACTCGATCATGTATAAGTTTCAGTGTATCAGTTCATTCAAATTTATGGACACTTTGATTCGTCCTTCCCACATTTATCTTTAAAGTCTGCAATACCTTTCGCTGTTTTCCAGTTCTCTCTGCTCCACTGTAGAGCATGGTTTTGTTACCATTGTCCTTGGCCTTTTATAGACTGCATTATTACTGCAATACTTGTATTTCTCATCAGTTATCTTTTCCAAGTCTGGTTATTTATTAGAGATACCTCTTTCATCCCAGCTAAAACTTAAATAGCCTGTTATCCAACTCTGTTTTCTCGTTTGTTTTTTCNATTAGAGATACCTCTTTCATCCCAGCTAAAACTTAAATAGCCTGTTATCCAACTCTGTTTTCTCGTTTGTTTTTTCGATAGTCATCCTATTGTGCTAGTTGGATCCGAGACTATTAAATGCACTCAAATAATTTTTTTTGTCAATATGGGTGAGTTCCTATCACTCTCTGCACAACTCCATCCATCTAATTTCTGACATTACCTTTCTTACAGAGTTTGCTGTCTACAGCTTTCTTTCCATGTCCATTCCTAAGGGTATTTTGATCTCCAAGGTGAAANCTTTCTTACAGAGTTTGCTGTCTACAGCTTTCTTTCCATGTCCATTCCTAAGGGTATTTTGATCTCCAAGGTGAAATATATAATTGGCATCTAACCACTCAACCGCCTTCATAGTTGATGTAATTTGCAGAGAGTGTTAGCAACACGATTCAGCAGCCCATACATCCCCAGAGAAATGTTAGACACCTACCATGTAGAGATTTGTATAGACATTTCGATAACAAAAATAAAGGCGAGATTGTATTTCTAAAACTTTTGAGGCAATTTAGGTGCAATAATTAAAATTAATATACGACCTTCATAATTGAATTATAATTTTAGAAATGAGTAAGTCATTTTTAATGGTGTGCAACAGTTGTTCCTTTAATTTTAACATTTCAAACATATAAGAAACATTGCAAATTATGTGCAGGAAGTTTTGTAGTTAGTGATTCACAACATATTTGAATTTGTATCCATTTGTCCAAGCCATTATGTTATCAATTTCCATTTCTTCTAAGAAACATGTCGATTTGCTGACTGCTCACATGGAATATTAGTTTTTAAAGTGGGCCAGTATATTTAAGTAGCTGTAAGACGTGTTGAGAACCTGTAAAAATAAAGAATAATAACATACAACGTAAACAACCTGCAAGACGACCGAGATTATTTAACTGAGTTTAAAACTATTATAAAGATTAACAAATACAACTTAAAATTGGTTCCACATGTGGTTTTGTATTTAGCAGTAGTGATATAAGGCATGTGCGGAGCATCAACGTGGATAGTCAACACAGCGAGGAAAGATCACTGAACAAAGTGTATGCCCCATGGACACAAAAGACAGCATTACAGCTCTTAGAGACCGTTGATAATGGCTGTTTTGTAAGTTCGTATGAGGTCGCGCGGACAAATCATGCAGTTTCCAGACACTTGGTGCACTCTGTTGTCACATTGACTGTATTGTAACCATTGAGCACGTGAGCGTAACAACACACTTCGTAAAGTTTCTGGCAGAGCGAGACAGATAAAATCTAGGGAGGATCGCGGTATTATGTGCCAAGTATTGCACAGTCAAAACATGACGTAAGTGAAACAACTAACCAGACTACTTGCCTCAACAAGGTTGCGATTAATTTTAAATATCTACCTAAATATTGAGTTGGTAGGTCGGGCTTAATGTCTCATTGAAATCAATATAAGCAGAGGCTAAACCAGAAATATATGAAACAGTAGTGAGACAATTACAAATACATACATTCGCGTGCCTTACCTGGGACTCGATCCCAGAAAACCTTGTTCCATAAGCTGACGTGCAATCAACTGCTTTACGTAGGACGGTTTCGGATCATCAAGCATAAACTTAGGATTTAATCAGTCTAATAATTCGAATGATAGGGTTTAATAGCATACAATCTTTCACTCAGTTTCCATTTAGAAGATAAGTAATTGAGCTACTTAAAGTATGTAAGTTTGGATGGCCCACCGTAATGCTACTTATGCAAGACGTTTGGTGGAAATTGGTAGACTGGTCCCTAAGATATGGCATAAAAAATTTTATTTTCTTATTTGGCGCCATTGTAAAAATTTGTCAAAAAAGAAAAGTGGTTCTGTATACGATGCTTATAATGCATAATTTGCCAACAAATTTTGGTTGAATTTGGTTAAATTGTTAATATATGTGGCAAACTTGTATGAATTATTTATGAAGCAGCAATTTCGAACATTGTTGTATGACACATTTAGCTCATGTAAGTTTACATGAACTTTTGTAGCATTTATGATGTGCACAATTTAGTTAAAATAAGTTGATATATGTCATAATATGGCTAAATGATACATTTTTTATATTCAAACATTAAAAACCAAATTATTTATATTAACATCTTCAAAATAAATTACTGCCGCACCTGCCGCACTACTTGGGGTCACATTTGGTGGGAATCGGATGACTTGTCCCTAAGATATGGCATAAAATATCCATACCTTTCATGTGACTTTTTTTATAAATGGAAGGAAAAAATTACGTAATACCGCATTCGATGAATGTATACTGGTAGTATACATGCAAGGTTATATTAAAATCGATTTTAAATTTTCGTAGATAAAGCACTTTAAGCTAAAATTATTTTATAGCTGCCAATTTAGAAACAAGTGTCTGTCATATAAAAAATATATCAAAGTGACCTACCACAGTTCAACTACTTCGCCAAATTTGGTAAGAATGGAGCAGATTGTTTCCCGAGATATGACATAAAAACTTAATTTTTTATTGTGATGCTATCTTACAAAATGGAAGAGAAATGAGGCTCTGTATAGACAAATGTGATGATTGTAATAGACAACGACAGCATACTAATTTAATTTATAATTTGTTTCGTTAATAACATAAAATGAACTAGAGTATTTATGTAGCCTTCATTTTGAAAATAATTGTGTGTACTACTTAAAACCTACGAGTTTACAGCCCCTGCAGCAGTACTATTTGTTTACCAAATTTTGTAGGAATCTGTATATTGATTCCCAAGATATTAGATAAAAACTTTATTTTTTCATGTGCCATATCTTACACAATGGCGGATAAGAATGAATCGTGCAGACGCATATTTTAGTTGTAATATAGCTCACCACTCGACTCCCGTTCTCAGTGTAGGGTTGTAACCTACTCGGCTGACGTCCGCGATCCTTCTCGCGATGCTTGATGCCATGCGCGTCCCTGTGTGGCGCTTCCGAGCGCCGCACCACCTGCCACTCATTGCTTTCCGGCGATGGGGTATCATGGATTGACTGTCTCGGCGAACTGACACTCGGTGCGCGGAGTTACTGGTTAACTGTCCCAATACACATGTATCTGACTGACTTACTTCAACTGAAGTGCTTAACGTGACTAACTCTGCCGGGGTCCGACCCCCCAGGCTCTTGGCGCCCCGACGCACGACTCCCTCGACTGATGTGATGTAACTGACTCTCTCGGTGTGACGACAGTAACTCACTCTCCCTGCGCGGAATATCACAGATTCCGACTGTTCTGATATGACTGACCCCCATCATGTCCCGCATATTGGCTTTTAAACTATTTCCATCCCCCCTTAGAACCTTACATGTGTCTTCCCTTGCTAGAGGAAGGGGGGGTGGAAGATGCTGAACAATGGCCACATCCTCCATGTGCCAAGGCTCTTGCTGGTGGAGGGGGAAGGGGATGACCTGCAGTGCCCCTGGCCAAGCTTGTCAGCCTTTTCTCGGTGTGTATCGCCCTTCAGCACGTGTTTTTTTCTCTCGTGGGCGGAAATCGCCAGACTATCTCGTCCTTTCTTTGGAGTGTACAAGTTTCATGGGGTTATGCTTGTGGAGGCCGAGGAAGGGGGGGAGGGTGACCCACGCCTCAACCTTGACACGTGTAAACTACTTCCCATGATCTGGCCAGCCATCGTCGTAAGCGTTAATGGCTGACATGTGGTTTCTGTGCTCCAGCGGAAGGGGGGTAGCATAGGGTGTGGCGTGTGTTGTTACAGCTGAGTTTATATGTTGAATTAGGCACGCATCAATTCCCCCCTCCCTCACTTGTCAAGGCTTTTGCGAATATGGTGCAACTTGCTCCAAAATTTCGGGATTCGGTTGCACCTCTATTTCGTTCCTATGCTATTTCATTCTGTGTGTGGACGCTCGCTGCGTGGCCTCGCCCTACGAGTCTGATGGACAGCTGTAACCTCTCTCCCGTGTTACTCTTTCATCCTTCGTGTCCCTCTTCCCCTCTTCCCACTGACTTATAAACTCAGCCAGCTATGCCGCCACCCAAGGTTGCGTATCTGCTCTGTATCAGCTGTGCCCACCTCCTACGTGCTACAGTAGTCTAACACTTTGGCTCTGCGATTACAAACAATGCGGCTATCCACATAGTACATTATTTTTTAAATACTTCGCAGTTTTACAAACTGGGGAATAAAAGCTATCTTCTAAGTTTATTGGGACGGTTAAAACACTTCATCTACTAGTCCACGGTGTATAGGGGTAGGCACAACAGCTGACTGACTTTTATGTGGGCCTACAAATGCCTTGGACAGCACGGTACTGTACAAGTGTAACTTCTTGCTACATATTTGAACTCGCGCAAAAAAATTAACAAAACATAAATATGATACACAGCTCAGACTCCGTATATTACTTACAAACTTTCTTACAGGGTTACAGCATTTTTCAGGGTTACACAGTTATACAACATGCCCTAAATTGATCTCTCCATATCACAGTACTTTTACAGTACTTAATTTTGGTTTTCTATTCTTCTGTTCCCTGGTAAGTCAGGGACTTTCTTGAACATTGGCAAACAATGATATGGCAGAAGGCCGGTAATTTGCTAGGCTGTCTGACATCATTTACGTTTTGTGACATGGTTTGTTTTTACTGGTATTGGCAGCTCACAGGTCTTGTAAAAGAAAGCGTTCTTATCTCCTAGGCTGAAAAACTCTCTCCCTGTGTTTAAACTAATGTCTGGCACTCTGCCATTTTTACAAGTGGTCTGACGGAAAACGGAAAACAAATATATAATTCCCTATATCTCCAAACTTACACATGTTACGTTTTACTGGTAAGGTGACTCACAGACCGTGAAAAGTACAATAATAATATCCTTATCTTATCCTTCCTCTGCCGCTTCTACGGCGGGCAAATGTCAACACACAACACCCTCGGTAAAATATTTTAACACATTTTAACCCGGCACCTGGCTGATGGCCTATCTTGGTACCTTACATCCACAGGTAAATTAAACAAAAAACACTTAGTCACACTTACGTATGGTGTCTACATGCCTTTCGGCTGAAGGCCTAACTTCTTCATTTACATAGGATAAACACAGGTCAAACTGCAAACACTGTGTCGCACTTAAGTTTCGGTGTACTTAGGTTTGGCAGGTTGGGTATCCTGCCCTAGTTTTTCTCAGCAGGTGACATGAGTTAATACTTACCTCATGTCACACTGCATCTGTTTCCGCCAGATGAGCTGGCTTCTTGTGGGTGGGTGGGAGCCTGCCAAAACCCCACGTCAGAATAGTCAGTTAAACAAGTGCATCAGTACGACAGTCGGGTGAGTGATATCGCACACCGAGGCCGGGGTTCGGGCCACGGCACAGTCAACCAGAGACAGTCTTAAGGGGTCAGTTATATCGGGGCAGTCAGAAGCTGTGATACTCTGCGCTGGTTAGAGTGAGTTACCATCGTCACACCGAGAGAGTAAGTTACATCACATCAGTCGAGGGAGTCGTCCATCGAGACGCCGAGAAGCCGGGGTGTCGGACCCCAGCAGAATTAGTCGCGTTAGGCACGTCAGTTGAAGTAAGTCAGTTAGATACATGATTATCAGGACAGTTAACCAGTAACTCCGCGCACCGAGAGTCAGTTCGCAGAGACAGTCTGTCCGTGATACCCTGTCGCCGGGAAGCGACGAGCAGCAGTGCGGCGCTCGGAAGCACCACACCGGGACGTTGATGGCATCACGCATTGGGAGTTGGATCGCGTACATCAGCCGAGTCAGTTACAACCCTATGCCGAGAACGGGAGTCGAGTGCTGAGCTTCAACGAGGAGCACCACGTCGAGCAAGTGGGAGCAGTCCAGTGCAGCACTGGGCCGAAAAGACAGATGCTGGGGTAGATGCTGGGGTGGCCACCCACCAAGGGTCCCTCACCAGGACATGGGAGTCAGTCAGCCAACGCCGAAGGACGAAGCGAGTTGAGTGGAGCACGCCAACAACAGCAAGTCCAATCGCCTATATAATGGCCACCCAACTCACCAGAACACAAGTTACCACCGGAGCAACTAAAAACAGCAGAATACAGTTAAGTAACAACGTCGCCACTCAAGGACGTGCCCTGTCACCTAGTGTCCCCCAAGCCATCGGAAATGTAGCCAGCAGACCGTAATTAGCCCTTCAGGACCAGAACTCGCAGGGTCAGTAACATATGAGTTAATTCTCGGCACAAGGTGTCGAGAAAGTATGTGTAATTCCCGCAAAAGTGCCGGGAATGTGTGTATGAATTCCCAGACATATAAACCTGTAAAACCAAGAAGTGATGACATTATTCTTATTCACCCTATTAAACATTCAAGGCACCTTATAGTCTGTGCCTGGTAAAATTTACTCAGATCTTATGTACCACTCTGTATCACACAGGTGGGGAATAGCATGAAGTTTAAATCCCTTCGTTCTCCTGCCTTGCTCTCTCGAACTTGCTCCTCCAGCACATCCTCGTTAATTCTTAGTTTGTTGGCCTCGTAATTTTGACTCATGGCGGACTAATTAATGCTGTAGTGGGCACCACGGGGTTTGAGACTCCCCAAAGTCTTTGGTTCATCCTGACTAGCTCAGTAATTCGGTAAGGGTGAGACCCCTTCTCTCGGGGTATAGTCTAGTGTCTGTTTCTGTCTATAGAGACTTAACTACGCCCCACGCTGGACGCCAAATTAACTTGATGCTGTTCCCCACCTGTGTGATAGAGGATTGTTCATATAATCTGAGTTAATTTTAACAGGCAAAGACAATAATGTGCCTTGAACTTTTAATAGGGTGAATAAGAATAACGTCATCATATCTTGGTTTTACAGGTTTATTTGTCTGGGATTTCATACACACATTCCTGGCACTTAAGCGGTAATTACACATACTTTCTCGACACCTTGTGCCGAGAATTAACTCATACATAACTAACCCTGCGAGTTCTGGGCCTGAAAGACTGATTATGGTTTCATGGCTACGTTTCCTATGGCTTGGGGGACACTAGGTGACAGGACACGTCCCTGAGTGGCGATGTTGTTACTAAACTGTATTCTGCTGTTTGGTGTTGCTCCAGTGGTAACTTGTGTTCTGGTGAGTTGGGTGGCCCTTATATAGGCCCTCGGACTGGCTGTCGTTGACATGCTGAACTCAGCTGGCGTCCTCCTTCGGTGTTGGCTAAGTGACTCCCACATCCCCAAAGTCTAAATGTCAGTCAATGGAATGGCGTCACCCAACATCACCAGTCAAAGTCAAGGCCAAGCGGACAATCTCAACACGCAAGGTTATGGCAACCATGTTTTGGGATAGACATGGAGTCTTGATGTCACAGATGACAAGGTGAAAGAAGCAGTTACAGACCGGTTATCCTCGCAGGCAGGAGACGTCTATGACTTAGGCATACAAAAGCTTGTAGAACATTATGATAAATATTTAAACAAATATGGAAACTATGTAGAAAAAAAGAGAAGCACGTAAAAAATTAAATAAAAACGTTATTTGAAAAAAAATATGTGATGGTTTATGTTTGATAAGATATCGGACCTTATTTTCCAAATAGCCCTCGTATGATGTGTGTTATTCAAAAAATCTGGGTACGTTGGTGCTACTGATACTTCGGATCTTTTCTTATTGGCCAATAAACCAGAGAAAGGTATTAATGTAACTTATAAATATTGAAATCTTTCAGTGCAAAATGTAGTATAACTACTTTAATTCATTCTGAATAATATTAATTATGACTTCATAGCACCATAAACATATCCAATGCAACGCACATTAATTATCTTGATATGTGAATGTAAAATTCTTGCATTTTAACAAGCATTACAATTTTTATTTTTATTACCCGCTTTGACTTTCTTTACAGTTTATTGTGGCAGAAAACTTGCAGTTTTGGCACACCGATGAAAGCTATAGATGATAATTTATCATTACTTAAGATGCATTACCGTATGCAATGTCAACTTAACCGCTATCTGATGCGACAATTGTAAAGTGAGTTTGCTGTCTTCCTGCTCTTCATCGGTGAATTTTTATACTAAGCATGTAGGTTGCCGCCGGCACCGTTTCACATTATGCATGTGCTGTACATAATTTTTTCTAAACTGAAGTGCAGACACATCTTATATGAAACGTTTTTCCAAACCTAGAAATGCTCATATTTAAATAGTTCAATATACTTGCTGTACTTATTAATTGTCTAACTTCTATATCTTATGAAAGTACAGGATGATTATAAAAAAATACCCTAACTTAGAAGGTCTATAACATAAAAAAAAACAACCTACAAACACGTGCCATATTCAACATAGAAACTCAGCTGTCACAACATACGCCATACCATACCCTACCCCCCTTCCCATATGCTTGAGCACACAAGACACGTGTCAGCCATTAATGCCTATGACGAAGGCAGGCGGGAGCCAATGAAGTAGTTAACACATGTCAAAGTAAAAACATGGGGCACCCCCTGCCCTCCACTCCGAACACAACCACATGAAATTTGTACACGCCAAAGAAAGGACGAGATAGTCTGGCGATTTCCGCCCACGAGGGAATAAAACACGTGCTGAAGGGTGATACGCGCCGAGAAAAGGCTGACAAGATTGGTCAGTGGCACCGCAGGTCACCCCCTCCCCCTCCACCCGCAAGAGCCTTAGTGCATGGAGTATGTGGCCATTGTTCATCATCTCACACCCTCTCTTCCCCTAACAAGGGAAAAGACGTGTAAGGTTCCAGGGGGGATGGAAATAGTTTAAAAGCCAATTTGTGGGACATGGTGGGGGTCACACCGAGAGAGTCAGTTACATCACATTAGTCGAGGGAGAGTCCATCGGGAAGCAGAGAGGCTGGGGGGCTCGGACCCCGGCAAGGTTAATCACCTTAGGAACGTCAGTTGAAGTAAGTCAGTCAGATACATGAGTATTGAGACAGTTAACCAGTAACTCCGCGCACCAAGAGTCAGTTCGCAGAGACAGTCATTCCGTGATATCCTGTCGCCAGTAAGCGACGAGCGACAGGTGTCATTTGAGAAACCCACGTCTCGTCCCCTGTGACAATCTTCTCTAAAAATTGATCAATTACCTTATGATATTGGTCCAAAAAATCAAGAGAACAAGGCATTATTTTCATTTGGTTATCCTCAGTAAGTAGCCTGGGAACCCAATGTGCGCAAAATTTGTGAAATTGCAAATTTTCAGAGACAATTTTGTGCAAAGTTGTTCTACCCACATTCGAAAATTCCAATGCTAAAGTTGAAATTGTGAATCGCCGGTCTTCACGAATCTTTTCGTCCACGGCTTTCACCAAATATTCTGTGATTACTGATGGTCGGCCTTACCGCGGTTCATCATTGACATTTTCCCGTCTGTCCTTTAAAGCTCTCACCCACCTACACACTTTGCTGTCACTCATCACATAGGGTGCATACACTTGACTTATCTGTCAATGAACATCAGCTGCTGAAACATTCCTTGATGTCAAAAACCGAATCACTGACCGTATTTCACAGTCGGTGGGCTGATCAATTGTTTTAAACATTTTGAACTGATACTTTAAACATCACACTGCAACAATACCAATGCAAATGGCGTCGTTTGACGAGCAAGGCATGCCGGGAGTCGGTGCGCATGCACGTTACAATGTTTGCGCGACATTCGATTAGCTACGGCGATTCGGACTTCACTTTCCGAATAACCCTCGCAGTAACGACGCCTTAGTCAAGACGAGGCAGTTACTAAGAAACGCAATCGATTTTTAACACGACATCATATTGGGGCCGTCACATGAACCACACGTCTTAAGCAAGACGTGTTCCGAAGAAAGATCTGTAATCGACCTGTTGGTATCACTTGGGTATGATGAATGGTGTGGTTGGTATGTTGGTATGGTAACTAATATATTTGTCTGTGGTCAGTCAGTAGAGAAGAAGGTATGGACAGTAGGGAATGTTTTTGGCTGGTGTGACCTCTTTATTGTTGCTGGTACACTTTAATTAGGAAGGAAGGTATAAATGGAGCGTTGAGTGGTATGGTTGATTAGTAATGACCGAGTTTTTATGTGAGTTATAGGAGATGGTATGGCTGGTTTGTTGGGTTGTCTGGTATCAGTCATTTATGTTTGATAGATGGTAGGAATGATTGCGACTTGGGTTGTCATGGAATATATGGTTGCCTGGGTAGATGTTATGGTGTCTGACTTCCTCTTATAATTTAGCTTGCTTCCACCATTCCTATGTAAGTGTGAGGAGAATATTACCCGACGTGCCGATTGGCTGCAGTCTGAATTAAATGTGTTTCTAATGTTTGGACATGTAAAATTCTGATAAGTGGCTGAAATAATGACATGTATGTAATACATATATTTGCTGAAGGTAAATGTGATTTTCATCTGGACTAGAGTAGCTTAGGATATGTTAAGTTAGGTTTGATTCTTTTGGACTTTGATAGGTTAGGTAATGTTAGTTTGACAGATGGAAGGAATGTTCTGTGTTATGGGCCAGCATGGAAGATATAATTAATTGCATAGGTGTTATGGTGTATTAGTATGACATGTTATTTCTTGAGTTATAGAAAATGGCGTGGTTTGTTTGTGTGGAACTGTTTTTCTAATGTTACAGTGGATGGAATAGCTGGTCAGTATGTTGTGAGGCATGCACTTACAATTGACTTAGTGTACATTATTTAATTTTGACTGTGATGGGTTAGCTTTAATATTTCTAGAATATGGTGGTTTTAATAGTTTCTTAGCCCTATTTGGTTACGTCATGTTAGGTCAGGTTTGATTAATTTTTCTGATGTATGTTAAGTAGACTTTATTAGTGTGTGCCGAAAGGATTACATAAAATTAAAAATATTATATACCAGTGGATAAGTACAATATGAATGATGAATTACTATACAGAAAGTGAAAAAATGTAGACGAAGTTGGTGGCCAAAAGAGAGCATGCCTGGTGGCTAAGAAAAACCAAATATTCTTAGGCCACAAAACAATATGGCTGTACCTATTGACTAAATGGAAAAGGATTGAGCTAGAATCCAAGATGGCTGCCTGCAGCAAGTTATAAATAAAGTAGTCAGCAGACTAAACAAAATTGTGGTTCTAGGAGGCCTATAAATACCGGGAGCAAATGGAAACTTGTACCAGCGTAAAATTAGTAATGGTTCACACAAGATGTCTGACTGGGGCACGACTCACTAAATGACGAGGAAACGATGTGTAACCTGAACATAGACGAGGTCTCCAATGTCAACGAGGTGACTGAAAGAATTCTTACATAATGGTTAAGATAGGTTAGGTTGACCTTGATCATGTTAGGTTACATGTTAGGTCAAGTAAGGCTATATTAGGTCAGGTTTTGTTAGGGTATGTTGAGTTAAGTGAGATAAGGTTATGTTAACGTAGGGTATGCTGAGTTCAGTTAGGTTAAGCAACATTTTGTCAGGTCAGGTATGGTTAATATGCTTATTTTATCTAAGTTCTACAAAAGGTGTAAACTGTTTCTGTATTCAATTCGAGTGGCAAAATAATTAAAGCCCCTAAACATTTTACATATTCCAAGTCTGGCACAAGCGAAATTTTTGTGTCCTACATGATTGAAGATTGTCTAAGTCCCACACAAGGTGGAACAAAGTTGCATAAATGAAAATAATTTGAAGTCCCTAGGCCAGCAGAAAAATCTACAATATTCCTACATACATGAAATATTCTAAATCCATACACAAGGGAAAAATATTAATAAGTTCTGTGCGAAGTAGAACTTTTCTAAGTCCGATGAAGGGTTAAAAATATTCGAAGTCCTGACACGAGTGGGAAAATTTACAATTCCAAAAATGATGGCTGATGCAGTAGACGAAATTAAATGTGGCAGGGTGAATTGGAGTCAACTAAGGTGAACAGGAATGACATAGCATAGTGTCAAGATGGCGGGGTGGAGCGAAGGCAACAAATGGGAAAAGGAATGATGTCAAGATGGCAGGGTGGAGCACAGATAAGATGGAATAACAGAGTATGACCGTAATACTTAAAAATTCAAGAAATCAAAAGATGTTGACATTATAGGTGTGGTGATATCATAAGGGTCGTGGCATTATCCAAGATGTCGGACGGAAACAAGATGTAGGCATAAAATCCCAAAATCCTTATCATGAATCATGTTCCCGGACCTTACAAATCATACGACTGACATGGTTACACCATGGTGCGGTGTGATGCACCTTTTTTCAGCATTTCTCCGCATCTACTTACCTCCGGTATACTCATTCCTTGGTATAAATTTAGGTAATCCCATATCACCCATGACCTGATTTCAATATTACCCCCTTCCCCCTTTTCCCAAATGCTGTTTCTTTTAACTTATGTCCTCCCCACCACTCCATGTATACCCATATTAAACAGTAAGTTAAAAACATCCCGTAATTCGTTTTTCATTTTTTTTTCTCATGTCCCTTCATGCCTCTTATACACAAAAGTAGTTACACCATATGCTAAAATATTCTCCCAAGCCCCGATTTCTGAATTGTGGTAACTTGCAACTAAGTCTAATACAAACACAGATGGAAAGACTCCCGTCGGATATAACCTGTGCTGTTGATTCACGGACCAAGGCCATTCTCTAGAGCTTTCTGATTTGCTGAATTGCGCGCGAGTTGTGGAGTGGATACGCTGACAACAAAACCTGGCGTAATATGAAAGTTGGGGTGAGATGTTCAGGATATTTCATGAAATCGTAATTATGCTGATACTGGGCCATTTCTGCTTGCATTTGCCACAGGATGCCAAACTTACATTTCGCGAGAGACGGAAGCACTCTTTGGACTTCTGTCGGAGTGACGATCTAACCAGAGAGGCCTGTCTTCTATGCTCTACTAGTCTTGGAAGATTTTCAGGAAGTATGGGCACAATTTTGGGATGTTTTTGACTTTTGCTGCAGGTATCGTGTACTGTCCGTGGGGCGTCACCTGCATTTTCTTTCCAAATTGCACAACAAAACATAGCACTCAATTTCAAGACCCAAATGCTAACTTGCCATTACCAAAGCCACAGCGCTACAAATATAACAGTCACACTGCAAGAGTGAAGATGTTGGCAGTTTCCTAACAGAGTATAACTTTGAACCTCTCAACTCCTACCCACAAGTATCCTACCGTATCGATGAGTGCTTCAGCCCAGTCCGTACTCATACAGCCTGAGGCTTTTAAGGCCATTGATGATGCCCAGAAAACTTGACAATATACAGAAAATTCAAATTCCCGAAACTCCCAGTCAAAAAGAATTAATCACGAATCGTTAAGATAAAAATATTACAATGGTTTGACAGACCTTAATTCGATGGAATGTCTGAAAGTGACATCACACATGAGCTGTAATCAGTAGATATAGTTGCAGCGATCGGAACGTGCATTGCCCAAACACCAGTAAGCTGGAATTTACTCAACTTTTACAAGTCGGCTGCCGAGAACACAAATCCCGTAGTATCCCGACCATGGAATTACGATCACCTGGTGGGCTTGAAGCACATCCTATATGAAAAGTCACCTTAAGGACACACCCTTCAATGGTCCAGGCTGGAGCAAAAATTCTACGAATAGCAGTAGTCGAGTCATTCTGTAACATATATACAAAAGATCAAAATAACCTAACTGTAACTGAAATATATATTCGCGCATCGTAGCAGCTGCGTTGAAGAGCAGTGTGATGCACTATATATGTCGACCAGCCAACAGCCCACCCATGGCGACTGATAATTTGGCCTCTAGATCACCATTAAACACTGGCGCCCACAGCAAGCTGCCCGCGGATGCGTCGTCTTCAGCCATGCAGGGAGGAGCAATGTGTCTATGTATAGCCCTTTCCCATTGTCTGTGCGCTCTCTGTCACTAAAATACAGAATACTACGGGCTCACAAGCTCGCCCTCGAGGAAGGTAGAGAAACTGAACGCTCAGGGACAAGTAATTCCTTTACAGCTGGGTTGCGAGCCCCTCCTGCTCGTCTGTCTTTTTCGCCTTTTAAACGAATTAACATTGCTCGTATACAACACACGTGTCCTTCCGTTTCATTCCTAGCATTGAGAACCCAGCCAGCATGACTATCGTCATGGGTTTCTTCCTATTGTCTCTCTGGTTTACCATGACCCGTATCTGGATCAGATCTCTGATAAATTAGAGAGAAGTATCAGTCCACAAATGNTGTCTCTCTGGTTTACCATGACCCGTATCTGGATCAGATCTCTGATAAATTAGAGAGAAGTATCAGTCCACAAATGATGGCATGATGCTTCAGAACTCACAGTAGGCCGAGCGAACCACGCTCCTCCTTGACGTACGTATGTATACAGCTGTTAGAGTGTATAGGCCGCAGGTCAGGCTCGCACCTACTCTCCAACTCCCTCCATATCTCCTAGTTGTTAGATACTAACATAGGGCGTGCCTCTTCTGGCCAACCAAAAATTAAAAAGTTAAAAATCGTATGGTTGTGATGAGGGTCAGTAGTGTGCTGATTTTAGTGCTAGGAGCTTACTCGTTGATCACTCAACCCGCCATCGAACCCCATACCTTCTGCATAAATATCATTTAATGTTTTACCAAATTTTTTTTTAAAAATTCAAATTTTTTTTATTGGAAATTTTTTAATTTTTTAACATTGTTTTAAAAACTATTATGAATTTTCGTTTTATTTTTTAGTTTAAGGACATCCCGTAGTCAAGGTCATCAGGTCAAGGTAAAGATCCCCGAGATCCAATATAGCAGCCGGGGGACATCACAACATGGTGGTCGACCGGCACCTGGCTCCTGTGCCAGAAGCCGTCGTGCCTTAACCGGCCAAGCCATTCTACTCTCATAAACAATTAACTGTATAATGTACATTTAAACGGACTTTTTGTAATGATTGAGATTCCATATCTACATATAATTTGATTCTTACATTGACTGGAATGCTANATTTAAACGGACTTTTTGTAATGATTGAGATTCCATATCTACATATAATTTGATTCTTACATTGACTGGAATGCTACGTAACGCAACGTCATAACCAATTATGTACAAAAGAAGTGAAGAAACTGGCACTGATGTTGACCATCAATTGGATGTTATTTTGAACGCAATACTATTTCGGATAAGCAAGGACCTGCAGCACACATTAAAATTGGTTGTTGTGTTGTGTAAAAGTGCAGGCATTTAATTCTGATGTTATAATTTGTTGAAAAATTACTTTCCTTAAAAGAAAAGTACTTAAAACATCACTTGTGAAAGAAAGAAGGAAACGACCTACTCCTGAGCTTGATCCCTGCGAGAAGTGATTGCGTTTACAATATGATGGAGGCAATAAACGTTTCAAACAACCATATCTGTGAAGGTACCAAAACCTGATGCCCGAGGATGGTGACTAACGTAAAAATTCAGGAAACAAAATATGATATTTCAAACTCTTTATTGCATAATTGGATATTATATCGCAAGCTGAGTAATATGCCTTTAATTTCTTCAAATTTATATTTAAAAATTAAACATACATTAATAATTGCTGGCGATAGGTGATATCGAATTTATAGTAATAGCATTCGTAACTGATTAGAATGCGACGAGCTGAAAACAAGAGGATATGATAATCATGAACAAGAAAGAATGAACGAAACTTACTGGATTTTTATTAAATGACAGTATATTTGCATCACAATACCATCCACATGTGCCCCAGCCATTAAATGCCCAGCCTATTTTGTGAACTTTTCTCATTTATATACATTAATTCTTTGAATTCCGTTCACCATCTGCATTAATGCAGCTAACGATTGTTATTAGTCCCTATTTTATTTCTTAAAGAAAATGTATTAGTAAATTAATTAATATTTATTCATTCAATAAGTGGCTGCCAGGTGCTTTAATTTGATGATCGGCTCTGAACCGGTCTTAAATAAGTGTCTATTGAACAGGGTAATTGCCATGGTATTATTAATTATTACTTACCGTAAGAAATGTTTCCAGTGTGAGGTCTCCCAGTAATCCTGCACTAATAACTACAGGCTTTTGACACACAGCCATCATCACGGTGCTAATGTTCTTGAAGTTTGTTGACAGGTTGTACCATTCAACTGCATAAATGGACTGATGCAGGTTTTCACACTGGAAACAATTGAATCATATGCATTAATTACAAAGAAATATTTCAAAGCATAATATAAATATCACAATTACCTATAATAATAATAAAACGTTTTTATTTTTTGTGGCAGAGTTAACTTTACCACTTTACATAATAGAACATAACACTTATTTTTGTAATGAGACTACATCTGCTTGCCCCACCCCCTCCCAAATCTCCAGCAACCTATATCAAATGATAGCAGCTTCACTTCCCACTTGAGGGAAAATTTCCCAGACATATAACTAAGTTATTAGAATTATTTGAGCACTTTTGAGAGCACTGCATTCGTGCTGTCCACAGTCGACGCTGCACGTTCTGCTAAAAAATGAATGCCTAATGCTTGATAACAGCATATGTGATTATCTACCAGCGAGACGTAACAGAATTAAGTACTGTTGCTTGAAGATGTTCACCTTTCATCACCGCATGGAAGATTGTAACTTCAGCCCATGAGTGTTCGAAACATCACAGAAACTTATGTTGTCTAATCATATCTGTACATGTGGAAAAAAAAAAGCCAAGTGATTTGGAATGTAGATGCAAACGTTGCTTTCCGATGTTACATCAACCTTACAAGACCATGTAGCACAAACTCTGTTATTTTTTATAATAGATGACATTGTCATCGTTCACATAATAGTTGATTTTTTACTTCACAAGCGCTCTTATGGAAAAGAACACATTTTCACAATGTCGCCGTACGCGATTCTCAACCTATAATTGCAAAGCCAACACACGTGCGTCAATAGCAAAGAGGGATGCAGTAGGTTCTAAGCGTCACGTGGAGCGCATCACATGCCCGCCACGGAGCGGCGACGAACGACCTGGGGCAGAATTTTGTCAACTGTTTCGGTAGCGAATGTCGGAATGAAGTGTATAAGATTTTCAAAGAAATTATATTTCTACTTGGTATATTTTCTATTTGTGTGTTGTCAGCGATGATGAATCAATCTCGTTAAACCTGCTGTGGCAAGAAATTCAATTACTTAGTACACAATTTGTGTGTTTCTTTCCCCTGAATAAGACGTTCNATTTAAACGGACTTTTTGTAATGATTGAGATTCCATATCTACATATAATTTGATTCTTACATTGACTGGAATGCTAAGTAATGCAACGTCATAACCAATTATGTACAAAAGAAGTGAAGAAACTGGCACTGATGTTGATCATCAATTGGATGTTATTTTGAACGCAATACTATTTCGGATAAGCAAGGACCTGCAGCACACATTAAAATTGGTTGTTGTGTTGTGTAAAAGTGCAGGCATTAAATTCTGATGTTATAATTTGTTGAAAAATTACTTTCCTTAAAAGAAAAGTTTCTTAAAACATCACTTGTGAAAGAAAGAAGGAAACGACCTACTCCTGAGCTTGATCCCTGCGAGAAGTGATTGCGTTTACAATATGATGGAGGCAATAAACGTTTCAAACAACCATATCTGTGAAGGTACCAAAACCTGATGCCCGAGGATGGTGACTAACGTAAAAATTCAGGAAACAAAATATGATATTTCAAACTCTTTATTGCATAATTGAATATTATATCGCAAGCTGAGTAATATACCTTTAATTTCTTCAGATTTATATTTAAAAATTAAACATACGTTAATAATTGCTGGCGATAGGTGATATCGAATTTATAGTAATAGCATTCGTAACTGATTAGAATGCGACGAGCTGAAAACAAGAGGATATGATAATCTTGAACAAGAAAGAATGAACGAAACTTACTGGATTTTTATTAAATGACAGTATATTTGCACCACAATACCATTCACATGTGCCCCAGCCATTAAATGCCCAGCCTATTTTGTGAACTTTTCTCATTTATATACATTAATTCTTTGAATTCCGTTCACCATCTGCATTAATGCAGCTAAAGGTTGTTATTAGTCCCTATTTTATTTCTTAAAGAAAATTTATTAGTAAATTAATTAATATTTATTTATTCAATAAGTGGCTGCCAGGTGCTTTAATTTGATGATCCGTTCTGAACCGGTCTTAAATAAGTGTCTATTGAACAGGGTAATTGCCATGGTATAATAAATTATTACTTACCGTAAGAAATGTTTCCAGTGTGAGGTCTCCCAGTAATCCTGCACTAATAACTACTGGCTTTTGACACACAGCCATCATCACGGTGCTAATGTTCTTGAAGTTTGTTGACAGGTTGTACCATTCAACTGCATAAATGGACTGATGCAGGTTTTCACACTGGAAACAATTGAATCATATGCATTAATTACAAACAAATATTTCAAAGCATAATATAAATATCACAATTACCTATAATAATAATAAAACGTTTTTATTTTTTGTGGCAGAGTTAACTTTACCACTTTACATAATAGAACATAACACTTATTTTTTGTAATGAGACTACATCTGCTTGCCCCACCCCCTCCCAAATCTCCAGCAACCTATATCAAATGATAGCAGCTTCACTTCCGACTTGAGGGAAAATTTCCCAGACATATAACCAAGTTACAGTTACCTTAGAATTATTTGAGCACTTTTGAGAGCACTGCATTCGTGCTGTCCACAGTCGACGCTGCACATTCTGCTAAAAAATGAATGCCTAATGCTTGATAACAGCATATGTGATTATCTACCAGCGAGACGTAACAGAATTAAGTACTGTTGCTTGAAGATGTTCACCTTTCATCACCGCATGGAAGATTGTAACTTCAGCCCATGATTGTTCGAAACATCACAGAAACTTATGTTGTCTAATCATATCTGTACATGTGGAAAAAAAAAAGCCAAGTGATTTGGAATGTAGATGCAAACGTTGCTTTCTGATGTCACATCAACCTTACAAGACCATGTAGCACAAACTCTGTTATTTTTTATAATAGATGACATTGTCATCGTTCACATAATAGTTGATTTTTTATTTCTTAACCACTGTAATGGGAAAGAACACCTTTTCACAATGTCGCTGTACGCGATTCTCAACCTATAATTGCAAAGCCAACACACGTGCGTCAATAGCAAAGAGGGATGCAGTAGGTTCCCAGCGTCACGTGGAGCGCATCACATGCCCGCCACGGAGCGGCGACGAACGACCTGGGGCAGAATTTTGTCAACTGTCGGAATAATTTCACTAGCGGAATGATTCAATACGTCCATTCCGGTAACGAATGTAGGAATGAAGTGTATAAGATTTTCAAAGAAATTATATTTCTACTTGGTATATTTTCAATTTGTGTGTTGTCAGCGATGATGAATCAATCACATTAAACCTGCTGTGGCAAGAAATTCAATTACTTAGTACACAATTTGTGTGTTTCTTTCCCCTGAATAAGACGTTCNATTAAACCTGCTGTGGCAAGAAATTCAATTACTTAGTACACAATTTGTGTGTTTCTTTCCCCTGAATAAGACGTTCCGCCCAATTTCCGTATATGTATATATAGACACACACAGGAAACGTTTCGGCGGCGTCAAGGTTTTTGTTTGTCAGATATTTTAAGGAATATAGTAAGTTTGCAGGCGAAAATCAATATTCGCGGGACATAGACTATCTGCTGCAGGATATCTAAAATATAGATTTATTTTGTAGGGATTTCATTTGTTTTAAAAGAATGCATAGTTTACAAAGTTTCGGTGTTTATTACAAAAACTAAACTATGTGAACTTACGAATGCATATGAAAGATTTTAGACATATTTTAGCTTGACAACGCTAAGTATAATTAAGTACATGGGTAATATTATAATACTTATTTACTTAATTTTCTTTAAGATTTATTGCATTTATACTGGTGTTACTATTTTAAAAATAATTCATATATATGAAAAAATTCATAAATATTTGATATTTTTACAAACACTTGAAAACTTAAATATTCAATTATGTATGTAAACAACCTTTTTATAATATTTCGTTTTGGCTATAATTTTTCAAAATTTATTTGTGGTTGTTTTAAGGATATTTTTCTCAGCTAAGCAAATTATAATTTGCAATGGCGTGTGGATGGATTCATTATTATGTCAAACTACCTTTATTCGCATGTATAGAAGGGGCAGCGGTGGCGTAGTGTCCAGGGGGATTGCCTCCCACCACGGCGATCCGGACTCGATCCCCGGCGGGTTCACTCCCGGATTTTCGCATGTAGGAATCGTGCTGGACGATGCCGCTTGCCGGCGGGCTTTCACGGTGTACTCCTGTCTCCCCCGCCCTTGCATTCCAGAGCCGCTCCATTCTAGGGCCTCATTTCCGTCATGCCCGGGGACGACGGTCACCCACGGGTCAAAGCGGAAAAGACCTGCACTCAGAGGGTGTTGCCCCTTGCCATGGCTGCACTTCCCACTCGCCATTATTATTATCTCATGTATAGAGAGCAACCGACCTAATATTAAAGTTTAATGCTTTCAATAGTAAATTTATTCGTTTTGGTTTAAGCAATTTAGCGTAATTATTTACTTGAGTCAGAAAACTCCTGCCAGGTATCTTGTACCAAATTAAAATAATGTTTTAAAGAATTATTTCTCACATTTTTATTATATTGTTATAAATAGAGAAGTGGTAACAGTTTAAGTTTTTACACAATTCCGTTCGTTGTTTTTGTATTCAACAACACAGGAGTACATATTTTCAAGTTCACTTTATCGCACAGTAATAATAACAGACAAATTGCTAAAGAAATCACAATTCCGGCAGCTGCCTAGCGTTCGGATTGATTTCGGCACTCTACACGTCGATTCCGGTATACATACTTGCTATTGAGTGTTCCAAAATTGTATTTAAGCATTTCGATAAAGGTAAGGCGTTATTATGCTAGAGAAATGATTCCGATAGTTTTAAAAATTCTGCCCTAGGACAAGAGACCCGTCCTGGCTGCTATTGGAGGAGTGGCGGCCATGCAGCCGTTTTGATGGCAGGTACCAACACTGTCAGTTCAGATTCCCGGCCGAAAGCACAGTGTGCCCTAGGTCAAGNCAAGAGACCCGTCCTGGCTGCTATTGGAGGAGTGGCGGCCATGCAGCCGTTTTGATGGCAGGTACCAACACTGTCAGTTCAGATTCCCGGCCGACAGCACAGTGTGCCCCAGGAGAAGAAACCCGCTCTGGCTGCTACTGGAGGAGCGGCGGCCATGTAGCCATGTTGATGGCAAGTACCACCACTGTCAGTTCAGATTCCCGGCCGAAAGCACAGTGTGCCCTAGGTCAAGAGACCCGTCCTGGCTGCTACTGGAGGAGCGGCGGCCATGCATCCGTGTTGATGGCAGGTACCACCATTGTCAAGTCAGATTCCCGGCCGACAGCACAGTGTGCCCTAGGTCAAGAGACCCGTCCTGGCTGCTACTGGAGGAGCGGCGGCCATGCAGCCGTGTTGAAGGCAGGTACCACCACTGTCAGTTCAGATTCCCGGCCGACAGCAGAGTGTGTCCTAGGAGAAGAGACCCCTCCCGGCTGCTACTGGAGGAGCGGCGGACATGCAGCCGTGTTGAAGGCAGGTAGCACCACTCTCAGTTCAGATTCCCGGCCGACAGCACAGTGTGTCCTAGGTCAAGAGACCCATCCTGGCTGCTACTGGAGGAGCGGCGGCCATGCAGCCATGTTAAAGGCAGGTACCACCACTGTCAGTTCAGATTCCCGGCCGACAAAACACTGTGCCCTAAGTCAAGAGACCAGTCCTGGATGCTACTGGAGGAGCGACGGCCATGCAGCTGTGTTGATGGCAGGTACCACCACTGTCAGTTCAGATTCCCGGCCGAAAGCACAGTGTGCCCTAGGTCAAGAGACCCGTCCTGGCTGCTACTGGAGGAGCGGCGGCCATGCATCCGTGTTGATGGCAGGTACCACCATTGTCAAGTCAGATTCCCGGCCGACAGCACAGTGTGCCCTAGGTCAAGAGACCCGTCCTGGCTGCTACTGGAGGAGCGGCGGCCATGCAGCCGTGTTGAAGGCAGGTACCACCACTGTCAGTTCAGATTCCCGGCCGACAGCAGAGTGTGTCCTAGGAGAAGAGACCCCTCCTGGCTGCTACTGGAGGAGCGGCGGACATGCAGCCGTGTTGAAGGCAGGTAGCACCACTCTCAGTTCAGATTCCCGGCCGACAGCACAGTGTGTCCTAGGTCAAGAGACCCATCCTGGCTGCTACTGGAGGAGCGGCGGCCATGCAGCCATGTTAAAGGCAGGTACCACCACTGTCAGTTCAGATTCCCGGCCGACAAAACACTGTGCCCTAAGTCAAGAGACCAGTCCTGGATGCTACTGGAGGAGCGACGGCCATGCAGCTGTGTTGATGGCAGGTACCACCACTGTCAGTTCAGATTCCCGGCCGACAGCACAGTGTGTCCTAGGTCAAGAGACCAGTCCTGGCTGCTACTGGAGGAGCGGCGGCCATGCAACCATGTTGATGGCAGGTAGCACCACTATCAGTTCAGATTCCCGGCCGACAGCACAGTGTGCCCTAGGTCAAGAGACCCGTCCTGGCTGCTACTGGAGGAGCAGCGGCCATGCAACCGTGTTGATGGCAGGTACCACCACTGTCAGTTCAGCATCACTGCCGACCACACAGTGTTGTATTCCGACTGAATCCCAGCCTGCTCCATAATATAATCACAATGGCGTTAACCAGAGTGGTGCTTACAAAGGTACGGGAGATGGTTGTTCGCTAAATATCCGGTTGATATTGTTACACCAGCAATGTACTAGTTTGTAACAACGTTTTAATTATCAGACTACCGTGAGCAGAACAAGATATTATATATTACAAGCATAATTTACAGTGTAGTAGCACAGTGTTTCGTTATTTCCGTGTTCTTCAAAATAAACATAATCAAAAGACATTAAACGATGCCTTGTTACTTTGAGGTACTGTTGTCACTGTTAGCAGGCGAACATAGTTTTTATTCCCAATTATTATTTAAAGTCCTAACTGCTACTGTTTGTATGTTTAAGGGTTTGAATTGTTTCATAAAGATATCTAAGACAGTTGTTGCAGAAATTAATAATCTTACGTAAATTTCGTTAGACATAGAAATCATGTTTTCACTTGAGAAAGTGTCTGTTTATTAACTGTCTGTTAATTTGAATAGATTATTTGGTTTTATAATGTAATTTTTTTCTGGATGCTCCCACGTACACTCGATGGGCAAGAGCAGGCTTCTACATTGGCCACGATTCAGTCTCATCTTGAACTCCGCTCGGGTAAGTGCCATCATGAGTAGCAGATGTCAGTTGGCCCACTTGTGCAAATATGCTTTACACAATCAGTCCACAAACACTTTCCGTAATCAGTCAACCTCTGCAATGCAACCTCAAATGTTTGTGGTCCACAAGATGCCTCGCTACTGTTGTGTGCAGTTGGCCATGTCTAGGCGACTGTTCATATAATGTCTCTGTAGGAAAAAAACAACCTGTACATAGGAATCCCGCTTCTGCGTATCCAGCTGTAGCCTAGGCATGCCAGCACCATCAGTTTACCCATGAGTGGTAGCAGTGGCCCACTGTCTTAACGCCTCTGGCTTGCCATATGTTAACCACATATCGTCAACCAACTGTTTGCAAGCCACTCGTGGCCCAGCTATTGACCACTTGTAACCCAGCTATTTGCCTGTTATAACTGTTCTGATGGCATGTGTGGCCCACTTAAAAGCAGCTTCCCATGCATTTTCCATGTCAAATATAATTAGATTTCACCCTAATGAAACTAAATTGCCTACGATATGGACACACCAATAAATGGTGTAAGGAAATTAATAGTACATGTGGGAACTGCGCAGAGGAAGGCCATTCAGAAGTAAACTGTAGAGTAAAGGATGCAAAATGCATAAACTGCATAAGGACAAAAAAGGATGTACAAAATATAAATCATACCGTAAAGGATTTGACATGCCCTGTACTCAGAAATGCAAAAGCGAGACTTCGGAAAGAAATCGATTATGGATCATGAGGAAGACAAAAGTTTGAAAATAGTCCAACAAAACTTACAAAAGTCAAGAGTAAACACAATAAATATGATTGAAGAAATAACAACTGAAGGAATAGGAATTGCTTTATTACAAGAACCATATATGCACGAAGGGAAGTTTATGAATGTGAATAGTAATTGGAATGTAATGTACCACCAATCGAATGAGAAAATCCAGACAGTGACTATATGTCATAAGAACATTAAATGTATGCTGTTAAATCAGTATACAGAAAATGAAATAGTTACCATAAAGGCCCATATCAATAATAAGCAAATAATAATAATTAATATTTATTGTCCACCAACAAAGGAAATACAAATTAATTTAAATAAAATAATGCAAGAAGAAAGAAACACAAATATTATCATAGTCGGAGATTTTAACGCAAAATCTCCAGTATGGTTTTCAAAGAAGAGGGACAGTAGAGGGGAGGAACTGGAAGAGCTTATGAACAAATATAACATGAAAGTGCTAAACATAAAAGGAAATATATATACCTATGATTCCATACATGGCGAGGAAAACATCGATATAGCTTTTATATCCGATGGAATACACAGAGAGTGTAAAAACTGGACAGTAGACCCTAGCATAAGCGACCACAATAAAATAAGCTGGGAATGGGTAATGGGAAGCTTAATTATAGAAGACAAGACCAGATTACACGAAATGGTAATAGACTGGAAGACGGCAAAACGAAAGATTGCAATAGAGTTGGAGAAGGATAAGGAGTCAGAAATAAATGATAGTGTCGATGAGAGAATATCACGGTTAAGGAAAGCAATAACTGAAGTATGTAAACAGAAAACAAGACCTAAAATAAATATAATTAAAGGAATCAACGTATGGTGGTGGAGCAAAGAGTTAAAGATAAAGAAAGAAATTGTAAGACGGAAGAATAGGCAATTCAGGAGATGCTGTCCATGTAGAGCCAAGGTGACTTATAAAGAAGAATACAAGAGAGATAGGAAAATTTATAAAAAAAATGATAAGAGACAATATGCAAAAACAATGAGTAGAATATGTTAAGAAAGAGAGCCGTAAAGACATATGGAACCTACCAGATAAAATAATAAGGAAAAAGACAAAGAAGTACGAAAAAATAGGGACTATACTCAACGAAGGAAGGTACACCAAGGGCATCAAGGATACATACATTACCTTAATAAATACATTACTGCCCGACACGAATAGAAATGAAGAAATAGAGCTGAATGAAACAGAAGAAGAAAATAGGGAAACAAAAGAAATATATATGGAAGAGCTCGAAATAGAAATGGGAAATAGAGGACTAAAAAAGGCACCTGGAAAGGACAATATCAGAATGGAAGTCGTAAAGGAATTATGGGATGAGATACAAGAAGAAGTACTAAAAATCATGAATATCTGTCTGAAGAACGGAATCTTCCCTAAAGAATGGAAATTGGCTGTGGTAGTAATAATATACAAGGGGAATAACAAACCTAAAACTAACCCAAACTCATATAGACCAATATGTCTGTTATCGATATTTGGTAAAATTCTGGAAAGAATAATCCTGAATAGAATAAGAGAGCAAACAGAAATAGTCCTACACAAATACCAATATGGATTCAGAATAAAAAGGTCAACTGAAAATGCATTATACAAGGTTCTAAATATTATAAAAGGCATAGATACTAAATATATACTACTGATATTAATTGATATAAGTAATGCCTTTTCCACACTAGAATGGAACAATATAAAGAAGGGGATTAAAAATTTAAAAATTGGAACTAAGGAAAAGAACGTATTGTTTGATTATTTCAGAGACAGAAGGATAGAATATTATAGTGAGAATATTAGTTATGAAAAAGAAATGAATAGAGGATGTCCACAGGGATCGGTTTTGGGTCCCCTGATTTGGAACTTGGTCTTCAACGAATATCTAGAGACAAACAAAGATAAAGATATAGAACGAGTGGCTTTTGCAGACGACTGTCTGATAATAATCGGAGGCAACAATAGGAGATATATTGAATCAATGGCCAACAATGAAATGGATAAGTTAAAAATATGGGTAGATAAAAACGGGCTGAAAGTGGCAACAGAGAAAACGGTTGGAATTATGGTTGAAGGGAATATGGACATAACACCACCTGTAATAAAATATAATAATCAGAATATAAAAATAGTGAAACAAACTAAATATTTGGGAATCACGTTTGACAATAGATTAACATTCATACCACATATAAACTCCCTTAACCAAAAGCTTAAAACGCTATCAAATCAGTTAAAATACAAAATCTGGAAACATGCAAACTACAACACACCAATAAGAAACATACTTTATAAAACAATCTTTATAAGCGTCATATCATATGGATCCATAGTGCTGGACACAAGAATAAATAACGTAAAACTAGTAACGAAACTTAGAGCATTACAGAGGAATATACTAATAAAATTATACGAATTGACGGCTACCACATCATTTTCAACAACAGTCATACTACATAAGCTACTACCAATAGATAATGTAATCCATAATAAGAACATTATATATAAATTAAAACAC
Organism: Clitarchus hookeri; assembly: GCA_002778355.1. NCBI lineage: Eukaryota > Metazoa > Arthropoda > Insecta > Phasmatodea > Phasmatidae > Clitarchus > Clitarchus hookeri. The sequence goes on along the minus strand of NQII01002838.1, from coordinate 200,506 downwards.
ACAGGAAAACAGATAGATTTAGATGGAGTAGCATACAAAGGTTTCACCCAAGATGGTATAAGGTGGATTAATAATAACAATGATGGTGAAGTCTTAAGAATCAAGGAGATAAAGAAGAAAGTACACGAGATAGCAATCAAAAATTGGAGAACAGAATGGGAACAAGCAGAAGGAAGCATAGAATATATATGTTCGTAAACGAGAGGGAACAACTAAGAATAACCTTGCAGATAAAGGAAGAACAATGGCCTCTGATGAAATATGAAATATATGACGAGGAGGTGTATAAAGAAATCGAAAGGTACATAGAGAATATATATATTGTAGTCAAAACTATGAATGACGATTTAAGAGACTAGATTAGGAGGGTTAATGGGGGGACAAGGCTAGTAGCTGAAGGCCCTGACAGGCGCGGCCAGGGGGGCGCCCAGTTTACTGGGCAAGNAGTAGCTGAAGGCCCTGACAGGCGGGGCCAGGGGGGCGCCCAGTTTACTGGGCAAGGGCCCCGGTAGCGCCACGCATGCTGGCAAGGCTGTCAGGGAACAGTGAAAACCTTGTTTTCGGTGGGTAATAGAATGAAAATTGGTTTGACTACACAGCTGAAAGAACTGCAACAATTATAGCTTCGTATTCCACATTGTACCTTTAATTTTAACATGTATTACTAGTAAGGTGGAAATTCCTTTGTATATCAATGTATCTTTTAACATGTCTTATTTTATGTGTATTAAATGTTTTAAAAGTATTAGTAACATGTTTTATTTCATGTGTTTTAAAATGTTTTAAATATAAAAATAACATTTTAAACAAAATCACAGGAGGAGCAAGGTCTGGGTGACAGCCTCCCCGTGGCTCCCCGCGGTAACTGATTAATACCAGGCTAATAGTCACCGCTCCTCCTGTTGGAGATTCTCAAGCTTTTAAACAAATTTTAATTTTTTATGGATTCAATATTTTAAAGATTTTAACTAATTAATATCACTTTTCTTCTTTTAAAATGTTGTGAAGTTAACATTTTAAATATTATAAATGAATTTATTTGAAAAAGTTTAAGCGTTGCCCTGGCAGTGAGATTTATAAAAATCAAAAATAAAGATAATAAATAACAAAGATTATTTGAACTAAAAGACAAGAAAAGATAGTAGTTAAATAAGGAGACCCGGAAGACCTAATGGCTAAGTGGGTTGCTAGAGCTTACACTATATTATGTCCCCCCTCCCTGTCACAATCTCTCTCTATTAATAGAGTCGCACGCATCCTTATCTTGGTTCGCTGACCTCACAGGAACGCTCACTAAGCGAGCGTAATCAGCAGTCACTTTCTATTTGTTCGAGGTTAATGGTTGCTTTTCTCTGTGCGTTTCGTGAAACATGGCTTCGAGTTCGAGACGTTGTAAAAATTTGCCATATGACTTTTGTTACATATGCGGCGAATACAGTGTTATTAAAAATCGCATGAGAAGCATTACAGACTATATAAGACAACTTTATCTTGCGTATTTTGGCATGAAACTCGGAGACCAGGACACATCGTGGGCTCCTCATAAAGTTTATGTGCAGTGTCTCAATGATCTACGCCTCTGGTTCAAAGGAAAGACGACTGCTTTACGATTTGGAATTCCTATGACATGGAGGGAGCCGACAAACCACTCTGACGATTGTTACTTTTGTTCCTGCCATGTCCGTGTTTACAACCGCAAAAATCAAAAGCTAATCTCTTATCCTGATAACATTCCATCGGCCATACACCCCGTTCCTCATGGACCTGATGTGCCAGTGCCTTTGCCTCCACCTGAATTGTCAGTCATCTCTTCAGTGTCTTCAGACACGGAACATCCAGAAGTTCAAGGCCTCGATACCAAATATAAGCCCTCTGGAGGCGATTCTCCTCAGACCTTCATTCAGGTAGAACTTAATGATCTGACTAGATATCTGTGCCTTTAGAAAGAGGTAGCTGAATTGTTGTGATCCAGATTGAAAGAAAAAAACTTATTGGCCAAAGGAACCTCTTTTTATTGGTAAAGGAATCGGGAAAAGGAATTTATTAAGTACTTTGAGGAAGAGGAGAACCTGGTCTATTTTTTTGATATTCCCGGATTGATGAGCAAATTTAATATCACCTACGATAAAGATGAATGGAGGCTGTTTATAGATTCATCGAAAAGGAGCCTTAAAGCTGTCCTTCTTCATCACGGAAGCCAGTATGCATCTGTACCAGTTGGACACTCGGTGCATTTAAAAGGACGCTATGAAAACCTGACTCTCGTCCTCAACAAAATAAAATATGCCGACCACGGTTGGACAGTTTGCGGTGATTTGAAAGTTATCTCCTTGCTTCTGGGTCAACAAGGCGGGTACACAAAGTAACCATGTTTCATTTGTGAGTGGGACAGCCGTGATAAAACTCAACGTTGGGTCGAAAAAGTATGGCCTAAAAGACAAAATCTTGAACCAGGCACCAATAATGTGATTTGGAACAGCTTAGTTGAGCCACAAAAAGTATTGTTACCCCCTCTGCATATAAAATTAGGTTTAATTAAGCAGTTTGTCAAGGCTGTTGCAAAAGATGGCAATTGTTTCAAATACCTGTGCAAAAAGGTTTCCAGGTTTATCCGAAGCCAAGTTGAAAGAGGGAATCTTCGTTGGTCCAGATATCCGCAAGCTTATGAAGGATAAATAATTTGAGACTCACGTGACAACAGAGAAAAAGAAGCTTGGGTTGCCTTCGAAGATGTCGTCAGTAAATGTCTGGGTAGCTACAAGGATCCTGACTATATACCTATTATAATGAATATGCTGGACAAATTTCAAGCGTTGGGTTGCTCCATGAGTGTCAAAATACATTTCCTTCACTCACATGTAGACTTTTCCCCCGAAAATTTAGGAGCAGTCAGCGAAGAACAGAGTGAAAGGTTCCATCAAGACATCAAAGATATGGAGCGCAAATATCAAGGAAGATGGGACAAGAACATGCTCGCCGACTACTGTTGGATGTTAACACGAGATAGGCGTGAGATTAGACATTAAAGAAGAACATCAAAAAGAAGTTTCAAAGGAAAAATAGTACGGACTTAAATAGAAACTGTTGTTTTGTTTTGTTAAGATTTTTTCTCAGTTTAAATTTGTTTGAAACTTTCATGTACACATACAATTTTCTCCTCTTCATCAATCGTCGATTTTATGTAAGTTACCTTAATAAAAACAAATTAATATTGTATGTTGGTTTGGTTTTTCTAGAAACTCCACCATAATTTGATGTAAAATGTTTAAACTCAAGGGAACTTTCTGTTTTTCTCTCGACCAGAGGCGGCTCATGCGATCTGGCAGATAGTACATGCAACATTGTTCGAGAGAATTCCTTTCAAATAGGACTTTAGCCAATATATCGATATCGATTTTACAAAACATCCTGACGTGATGGAAAAAAATGGAGGTCATTTTCGAAATCAGCACACCAAATAACATACAAATCAGCGAAAACTTCTCTTGTATTTTTCAGAAACTTCGATTTCGCAGGCCTGTGAATCCATTAGATAAACATTGTTCAAAATTGTGCGGTAGTTTACAACGTATGAGTTTTTATTGTTTAACATTGTTAATAATTTATATTAATTTGTTCCTTGTGTTACTATATTTTCACAAAAAACGGTAAATATGTATTACAATGATGTAACTGTTGAGGATATTCTAAATAGACTTGTAATATATAAACATGCTGAGAATCATCCTTCATATTCGATATACATATTTCGTCCAAAAATGTAAATCGAATGATGGATAGTTAATCCATTCAAAAGACCTTATGAAAAATATTGTGACATGTCCCAACCTTATAAATTATTGGTATCTATACTCATGAAATAATTCGGTTATTTATTTTAATCATAATCATTTTAAAATGTATAATTCCATTAAAAATATTGTTTTAAACTTTGTTATATACTGGCACATATACATTTTGCAATCATTAATACCATATCACAGCACATCTAGTGGTTGCTTAGTCATCTTTAATATTGCTTCACATGATAAACCAGGAGCTGTAGAATACCAAGCTGGATATAAACAATATGATTTCATACATGTTACACTACAGTTTTTGAATAATCTGTTAATAGTAATTAGTTTATTAAAAAATATAAACTGCGATATTCTCCAAGATTCTTTTCATTAAATTTATCCCGTACTTCTTTTGCGTGTTCATAATCTCCATCGCTTATATCTATTTCATTAAATTTATTATTGAAATCTTTTCTTATAACTCGATCATCAACATATCATGAGAAAAAATTATGAGTACGTTTCATTTGTTTTTCAGTTAAATTCTATGATAATTTATATATACTACTGGTCTTGAATTTATATGAAGTAATAAGTCTCAGTTTTATATGATCTGCTTTCCACTTGATTTATATATTTTTTCTTCATTATCTGCTGTAAAATGTTTTTTCATCATCGCAACCTGGTTCTTTAATAAATTTGTGTGTATTATAACCAGCAAGAGTATCAACAATAATTGGCTCAAAGTTGGGCAGATTCATTTTAAGAAGGCAATTATTGCAAATAGGATTATTTAAATTGCCAAATACATGACGTGATGATGTACCATGTGATCATTATTCGAATATTCACATTCGCATACTGTATATTGACTTGATTTGTTATAAAAAATTAATTCCTCCATAGATAATATTTTCATTGGTACCATTTGTGAATATATTTAATTACTTACTTCTACTCCCTTTTTCATTAATTCTAAATATTTTTATGTCCATGTAAACCTCTATAAACCACATAAATTTTATAATCTCTATAGCTACAAATAATAAATAGACACAACCATATATACTTCGTGCAATCGACATTTCATTGTGTATGATTCATTATTTAACATTAATTATTTTGTATATATTTTTTGAACATATTTATTATATCTATATTTTAATATTGTTTTATATGTACTGTTTTCGATATCGTCATATGTTAGAACAAGATATTTTGCTATTAATTATTATCCTTATTTTTCGTTGATTTTGCTTTGTTTTTCGTATCTTCATCAAACAGATACGATTCGAAATCTGCGTAAATTGTATATGGTACTCTCGTAGTTTGTTTATCATTCTTAAATACAATTTTTTCTCCTTTCTTTGGTAATTCGATCTATACTGCTTTGTTTGTGGAACAATGTTCAATATGAATATATAATTTTTCTTCTGAAAAGAAATGTTGATGACAAATATGATACCTTTAACCTAACAATAATGGCTGTTTTCTCCACCTGCATAATATAATAAATTAAATGTTTATTAATCTTGTAATTTGTTTTTCTTAATGGATAAATATTTATTATTATCTACGTATATACATTAATCGATACAATGATATAAGATTCGAATTTTTTAATATAAAATATTTTTATTGGGTGATTAAATTGTTCTACTATTTTATCTAAATCTAGTCCAGCCTTATTATATTTAGTTATTTTCTTTGGATATTTATCTACTGAATATAATGTCAATGTAATTGCCCAAAAGGTAAAAAAGTTTCATCATTTTTAACATTAATACATGCTTTCTTTTCTTTTATAAATTTGTGTAGTTCACTATATGTTGATAAGTTGAATGGATTATATTTATTAATGGTTAGTGGAAAACAAATAATATTAGTTTATGACCAACCAGATCGTCTATATTGAAAAACAGACATATGTGCTAGTAATTGTGTATTTTCCCTTTTTAAAAATGTTTAATATTGCTGTAATTTGATATAGTATTGTCAAATGATTGAAACAAGAATTATTGTGAATGATTACTAATGGGAATCTTATAACTAGTGATTAATTTATAATTACCCTTTGGTCCTTTGTGCTCTTTAATAGCATCATTTATTATTTTTAATACCTTAGATTTTAATGTATAAATAAAATGATCAGCACCTATAAAATCGGCTTTATTTTACATATAATTTTTTTAAAGACCACATTAAGAATACTAGTTTTGTCAATTATAAAATTTCTGGCATTAACATACATATTAGAGAATGGAAACATATTCTTTAAATGTTTCTCAAATGGTTTTATATTCTTCACTGATACTGGCATTAGCGAAAGGTAAAAAATGAAAATTTTGTTGAATTTATTTTTCTTTGTAGCAGTAATAAGTTACATGTTCCTTTATTTTTGTGTATTCTTATTATTTAATGATTTGGATATGAAACCCAGTTTATTTTATTTTAAACTCACTGATAAGTTTTTTTTTATTCTATTTTATTTCACTCATCGTCTGTATTGCAACTTTTATCTTACCAATATTAGCAATACATTTATTTATGGCTTTAATTAGATAATTTTTTTAACTTGTGTATATAATTAATATTTAAATATTTAGACATTTTTCTTAATTCGGTTTTGGTGTTGCCGTGATTCTCTCTTTATTTATATACAACATATTTAATGAGAGAATTACATATAAAACACATATTTTTTTAAAACAAATGTATTTATTGTTTAGTATAATCAGTTATAATATCACCACTACTTTTATCTGATTTATTTGGAATAATATGTTATATATTTTGCTTTTTCTTAATATATATCTTTATTATTTACTCTTTCGTATATACTGTAAAGATATAATACTCTTTTTCTCTTGTATGTGTATGTGGTGAAAATAAATTTATTACTTTAGTTTCATGACATCGTTTGCATATTTTTTTTGTATATTCTTTTTTTTATTTTGCCCAATGTTTTTTTAATGTTTTTAATGTTATAACCTATAAACATATTTGCCACAATCATCACTACACACTTTCTCTAACTGTTTCTCGTGTACTTGCTGATTGAAACTTTTTTTTATTAATTAAGATGTAAATATTTATATTTTTTTTATTATGTAAAGAATGTTAGTATGTATTTTTTACCACAATTTTAGCATTTTTAAAATATTGTGTTTTCTTTTTATGTAACTTTTTTAATATTGTTAAAAAGAGTTTATATTAAAATCTATATAGTGCTTAGCAAGATGAACAGTTAATTTGAGTTTGAAAACCTAAAAGAAACAAAAATAATAATAAATAATAAACATTAAAAAAATTTAATAATTTATGAAAATTATGGAAAGAAGATATTTTTGATTTAGATGAAAGTTTTAAAATTATTTTGCCTGATAAATAAGTTACACTTATTGAATATGAATATTTAACATTTTTATTGAAAACTATTATTGTTTTAAATGGTTAATTAAAATAAAAACGATCAATTAATGCATTAAATTAAATTTCCTTGTTATAGAAACTTTTTATTTCCATTTTGCAAAGAATTTTCAGCCACGGGGTAGACCAGGGCTGTATTAACACAAACCACTCACCCTCATTTCGAATAAGTTTTAAGGGGATAGTCAATAGCCCCCATTAATATTTTCATAAATAATTTAAGACCCATCTACCAGATGGGTCGAACTTATGGAGTAATTGTCAGTTAACCTCTTACACCCAGATACAAAATGTATTAATGAACTACCATGTCTGGGATGCCAGGCACAAGAAGTTATAATCTGACAGTTACCCTTTAAAACTAATATAAGATCAGTCTCCTAAGCAGGCCTAACTAACAGATTTCATTATTGATCTTCCTACTTCAGTCTGCAAGTAGGTTTTTTATACTCCATCGCTCTTATCTGTGCCACCAGGAAGTATATTTTTGATAAGAAATATGGTATCGCTCTGGAAACAGCCAGTCGCGACTGAAAAAAAATTTGTAGACGAACAACTTTATCATGAACGATGTTGGTAACATTGTGCGGATGTGTTATCAAACCAACTAATATGCTGCGACACTTGTACTAAATTAATTTCATATGAGTGGAATAAACTGAAGTCGTTTATTCCACACACATATATAGCACCACTTGTACTAAGTCACTGTTCAAAATCAGGGTACAAAATTATAAAATACACATTAATTAATCGTGTTTTCAAAAATCAAACAGTGTAAATTGATAAAACAAAATAATTGACATCGTCTGAGAGTGTGTTCTTTATACATATTGGTATATATTAAATTTAATATTAATTGGATTTAATAACATAACAGTAAATCAGTCGTGTGAAATTAACAACATAAATAATTTAATTTCCATACACTCTTCGTGAAGTCATTCAAGGTTTCAAATCATATTTGGATATAGGGGGAGTGTGTATAGCTCTGTATCACAAGAATTGAATTTGACACATTGAGTGAGAAATCTCCCGTTTTTCACAAATACACCAATTCAACTTGGTCTCCCTTCCATTCACAACCACAAGTTATATAGCCAAAAATGAACGACCCCTGTAAAAGGGGTTGGTGTTCGTGGTGGCAAATCTGCTTAACAAAATGGATGGTACTATGGAGAATATTGTGAAAGGCTTTTGGAAAGATCCAAAATGAAAATGGGCTAGGTTATTTAGCATTTTTAAAAAATTTAAATTGCTTAATATAAAATTTATTAATTTTTAAAATTGATTACAAATCATATTCTATATTTTATTCATTATCGAACTCTAGCCGATGTGAAGCAATGGGCCGAAATTATTTGCCGCTTCTTCCTAAGGTGATTAAATAAGAGAATAAAAACCTGACTCATAAGTAAATATATCAAAATTTCATTATCCTTAAAGTGAGAGAGTGAAGAGAATAGGACGTTTCTTAAAATTGAGGTCTCGAGAGCTGAGGGGGGTGAATCAAGGTGAGTATGGAGCAGCGCCCGGAATGTAAGGGTGGGGGAAACGGGAGATTCCCGAGAAAACCTACCGATCAGTGGTATGGTTTACCTTTAAAGGTCGGCATTTCACCACCCTTGACAATTTCCAAGCGGGCTGCATTTCACCATCTCCCGTGGAAATCTCCAATGTTTATTGAGTTAACAATTATTTTTGTTTCACTTATTATCCATTTAATTATTAATGTGCTACTTTTATGCCACCTCGTCCCTAGTTTATATTTGCTTATTATATTACCACTTTATTCCTTATGCCACTTCGTCCCCAGTTTAATTAATATTGGCTATTTATGTTACCAAATGTTATATTATTTTATTTGTACAGCATGGTTCCGTACACCACTTCGTCATCAGTTCAAATTTGCTAATTTTAATACTAAATTTTTTTTTTTTTTACTGGTTTGTTCCTTAAACCACTTTGTCCCCAGTTTATATTTGCTAATTTTACTATTGCATTTTATATTATTTATATTTTCTAGCTTTGTCCCACTGTCTCACATTTCCTTATCTTAATTTTTTTGTTTTAATTCACGATATCCTGCTTTTCCACATTCTCTTATTAATATTTTTGTTTTAACACACTTATCTTGTATTGTCGATATAAAGTTAGACTTATTTTGATAAAAAATTGGCGCGATATCGTTAAAAAGCAAGATTTCCGGTAAAAAAAATACCTGTGCTACTTTTTTGGTCAGTAAAATGTTTTCATTAAATAGGAAAAAGTGGAGCACTTATTTTTTTTAAATTTTATTAAATATTTGTTAAAATTAAGTGCTTTAAAAGAAAAAAATTGAGATTTTTGTTAAATAATAATTTTGTTTTAATTAAAAATGGTTTAAAAAATATTAAATAAAAACATTTTTTTTATTAATTTTTATTGCGTGAAATTGCAATAGAAACCTTTTGACCCAACTACTCAGGTCACAGAAATAAATGAGATCAAATATGGTGGGCATGCCATGACAGAGCATGGAAAAAAGGTGTTGTCAACAGTTTGCCTGATGGCTTAGAAAAATGAAATCCAAGAAGGCTTCGATGAATTGAGAAACATGGTGGAGATGTTATGTAAAATGACAGGGTAAAGCGAAAACGAAGGTGAGGAGGAATGACAGAGCATGATGTCGAGATAGCAGGGTAGAGCACAGACGAGAAGTAATGGCAGAGCATGTCTGTGATACCTGACGAATTCTAAAAATTAATGGATGGTGACATCATAGGGGTGGTGACATCACAGAGGTGGTGAAGTCATCCAAGGTGGCGGTTGCGAACAAAATAACTGACGGAAACAATAAAATGGCCCAAACAAAATAGTGGCGATGAGACTCCGTCAATAAAGCGCCTGTGTATGGATTTGGCATAGTTTTTGCCTATAAAACGTATGTTTAACCACTGTTCTGCCCTTGAAAATAAGCCATCGAATTTAACGTAAAGAGTCCTTGGGGAACTTCTTTTTGAAAATAGGAGATTGAGGGAAAAGCAGAAAACTTTGAGGGGAAAAAGGAAAATTTTAAGGGAAAAAGTACGATTTCGAATTAAAAAAGGGAAATATCTTCCCGAATGCGACAATTCGACACATGATGCCTGTTCCAGTAGTCTAATATTCTGCCTTTTTATACACATAAATTAAGTATAGTTGAATGAGGGTTAGATAGTATTTTTCTGTATTTTTGTGGCCAAAATACGAAACACCATTTTTTTCTGTACCAGTCCTTTATTTTGCTACATAAACACCTAATTTATAAAAAATTTCTTATAAAGTACAATGAGATTTTTCATTCCATGGCGACAGAAATTTGTGTTCTGCTTATTATGCCATACCACCAATTCGTATTTCACTTTGTCGTTACTGGGAAATCGTTTGGCCCGTAGATGTTTCTTGATCTTCCCAAACAGATGAAAGCCCGAAGGTGCTAAGTCTGGGCTGTACCGCGTCTTGGGAACACATTGCTAATGCCGGATATGCAGTAAGGTAGTTGTGGTACTGGCCACATGAGGCCTGGCACAACTCCACTCTTTGNACATTGCTAATGCCGGATATGCAGTAAGGTAGTTGTGGTACTGGCCACATGAGGCCTGGCACAACTCCACTCTTTGCGCAAGAAGACCCGGTCGTCGATGTAGAACAGCACCAGTAACAAGCAGTATCTCAGGATTAAAAAAAATTACTTTATTTGTTGTGATCCATCGCATTTTTTATGTTAAAGACTGGTCTATAATATGAGATTAAGCCAACCCATATCGACTAGTGGTTTTATCTTCAGTGTGTAGGGTAATGTTTACGTTGCAGGAGTAAAGTGTTTGAATTAACATATGCTTGAAGACGTTGCAAGCCAATGGCGTTGTGAAATCGAGTATTTCATGAACGACTACATGCATACCTTCAACGACTACTCAACAATTACATGGAAAACAATNCAACGACTACTCAACAATTACATGGAAAACAATGCGCTGCGACACGACAAGTACGAATGTTTAAAGAGCCTATCTCACAAGAACGCGATTCTTAGCTGCTATAAATATCTCTGACAGTTCATTTGACGTGGTAACTTAAATAAACATTTCAATGCCGACAGTTGTACTGTTCCTTCGCCCACTAAGGAACAGCAATCGTAACCTCCCGTTAATAATAATCATAATATGTTCACAGACGACGAGGGAACACGTATGATGAAACTTTACGACAATGGCAACATGCAGTTTATGCAAGCATCGAAGGGTGTTGATTCCACAGACGATCATGGCGAGACAGTTAATGCTAATGATGGAATGTGAGACCTACGACGCCAGGTAGAGTCAATTAGTGCAGAATGTACACTTGTGAGACATTCATGTGAAATCGACGAACTTCACAACAAACGACAGGCGTCTCTTAATACTGATGATGACCTTGCGACCCCTACTTATAAAAGGAAACTTGAGTCTAGTTAAGAGATTTGAGCGGTTCTTAACAGCGAGGTCTTGAGAGCCGACGAGGGATAAATGAAGTGAGCAGCGCCGGAATGTAAGGGCAGCGGAAATGGGAGATATCCAAGAAAACCCGCCAAATAGCGGCATCGTCTGGCATGATTCCCACGTGCGAAAATTCGGAGTGAAACGTCCGGGAATTGAGCACGGTTCGTCTTGGTGGGAGACGAGCAGACTAACCGCTTAGAAAAGTGGCCCCAGTAAACTTGATATTGAGGTCTAAACAGGAAGTGAAGACGATCATGAAGACAACATAGTAGATAATGACCATGACGACAGTATTTATGAGTACCTGATGAGATGGATGATGATTCTCCTGACATTTCCTCACGTTTATCCGCCGAGTTTCGTGCGACAAGTGGCGTGAAGAAGGCAAAAGGCTAGAAGAATGTTGGTTACATACATCCCGAAGACCCGANTGACCATGACGACAGTATTTATGATGTACCTGATGAGATGGATGATGATTCTCCTGACATTTCCTCACGTTTATCCGCCAAGTTTCGTGCGACAAGTGGCGTGAAGAAGGCAAAAGGCTAGAAGAATGTTGGTTACATACATCCCGAAGACCCGANAAGTTTCGTGCGACAAGTGGCGTGAAGAAGGCAAAAGGCTAGAAGAATGTTGGTTACATACATCCCGAAGACCCGAATTAACTTGTTGATAGACTCAGACGTTTGATTTGCCTACAAAAACTTGGGGATGTATCACGCATTGTTGAGATAGCTTCAATCGTAGATGAACTGAAGGATTGAGGTTACAGTCGACTGCTGATCGTCATACTAGGGAGTGGCTGTGNATAGCTTCAATCGTAGATGAACTGAAGGATTGAGGTTACAGTCGACTGCTGATCGTCATACTAGGGAGTGGCTGTGTGCTGCCATCTTTACGAGAATAGAACCCTTAGTGTCACACACAACCACATTGGCTTTCAGCATTAGGCATGTAGTTNCCATCTTTACGAGAATAGAACCCTTAGTGTCACACACAACCACATTGGCTTTCAGCATTAGGCATGTAGTTTTTATTGGATTCTTCTAGATTTTTTATTTTTTGAGGTCAATATCATTGGGTTCTCTAAAAAGGTCGGAAACATTTAAAGGGGGTTAAAAACAGGAACGTAATATTTTCGTCCATTTTTACAATGTTTTTTTACTTAGATATTTGCATTTTTTCTTAATTTTTTGATTACAAGTTCATAAGGGTTAACGTTAAGATCACCAACATCCAACAAGGTGGTCGGTGTCAGTAATGTAATACGTTCGGTAATTGTTATGAATTTATAAGATTTTTTTACAATTTTTCTCGATTTTTGTATTTAAGGNCCAACATCCAACAAGGTGGTCGGTGTCAGTAATGTAATACGTTCGGTAATTGTTATGAATTTATAAGATTTTTTTACCATTTTTCTCGATTTTTGTATTTAAGGTCATTAAGGTTAAGGTAAACGCCCATGGCATCCAGCATGGGTGTTGGATTCGTTATAATAATATGTTCCTAAATTTTTAAGAGTTTCGTTTGATTCGTGACAATTTTTTCTCGCTTTTTGTTTTCAATGTTATTGGGGTAAAGGTCATGGTCACTGGCATCCAACATAGGTGTCGGAGTCATCAATTTATAATGTCCCTTTATTTTAATGAGTTTCTTTCGTTTTTTTTACAAATTTTTCTCGATTTTTGAGTTTAAGTTTACTGGGGTCAATGTTAAGTTCGGCAGCAACCAAAATAGTGGGCGGAGTCATCAATATAAATTTTTCTTCCATTTTTAGAACGGTTTTTCAATCGATTGTATGACTGTGAGGGGGTTAGGTGAGGGGTATAGAATTTGTGTTAGGATGTTGCGATCGAGCGGGGGGAGGGTGGGAAAATGTTACATGTTCCTAGATTTTTATTGTTTTTGCGATTTTTTAAATTTTTTTATTACTGGGAGTTTGGTTTGTGAGAGTTGGGGCTGTTGCTTAGGGTGGGGATGGGAGCAGGGAGGAAGGCCATGTAATTTTATATGTTCCTTGATTTTCAGAATTGTTTCGATTTTTCTCGGTTTTTATAATTTTGCCTGGGGTTTATCATGAGGGGTGAGGTGAAAGTGATTGTCGGTGGGTTGATGGGGAGGCATGGTGTAGGGAAGTAGGAACGTTGTAGGTTCAGGATGGTGTTTGGGGGAGGAGGCCATGTCCACTAACCTTCCCCTATCTGCCGAACATGACTCGGAGACTCAAATAATTATATATTGCTGTGAGTATTAAGTGGTTCATTCCACTTACTCTTTGCTCCTGTGAGTAATTTTTGGCCCTGGCATCATGAAGCCTTTAATCCGCTTTCCTCATTTTTTAATAATTTTTAAAAAATTTAGCAAAAAAGCAATTTGTTGGTAAGATAATTAATTCTGTCTAATACATATATGGCTGTATCATGTGCCGGTTGCCTGTCACGTCATAGCGCGCGAATCCTGAATCCTGATGCATTTTGCTGTCCCAAACTCCCTTTTGTTTTCTACTTATGGTCACCTCTGGATAAACATTTATTGGGAGGTGGATATGCTGACGAAGATGTATTGAGTATCCACCCAGATCTCCACATATAACTTCTTTAGCTTTCTACCTGTGGGGAACTGTGAAGATCACTGCGCACACCACACAGACACGAACACAGTTTGCCATGAGAGAGAGACATTGTGGACGGTTGTGAATCCACCCCATGGAAACCGTAGATGTGTGTTATCCTATTCTACACCGTTGTAAACGATGTCTTGATGCTGATAGCTGGCGTTTTGAACTTTTGTACTTGTTAATGACATTCGCACGCACTCGACGTTGTCCTGGTAGCATCAAACACGAGCAGTCCCATCAGAATGTCCTTAATAATGTCCGAGTTATTCAAGTTTAAAACGTGATAAACATATGTTTGGGACAAATGGTATTAAGGTTTACACCAAACTTACGATTTATCTTGGCGAACGTATAACCAAGCTTTCCAGTCTTTCTTTTGGTTCTTCATTCCCTTGTTAGACATTCAACTGTCCACCGAAATACATATCCTTCCTGCTTCAGAGTGTCAACTCGCTCGCTGATCAACAAAAACGGGTTTAAACACAAACAAACTAATGAAAAACTAAACTGAAAAAAAAAATGGCTGTAGGAACCCAATTAAAATTCATATAACCCACATAAAATGTTAATATTGGAAGATAGGTTGTTGGTATCATAGGAATATTTTTACGCAGATAGTAACAGCAACATAACAGAATGTTCTGTTGCCGAATGTGATTTTATTTGCGCTCTGGACCGAACTTGAAGAATTTGTGGTTCGGATTTTAGTGTGGTGGCAGTTTAATGATGTAATACTGTGACATTTAAGAGCACAAATTTATTTACTTTAGTCAAACCGGTAAACTGTAAGCAATAATTTTACTACAAACTAGGAAACTTGTATGCCACTCATTTTTGAAGACAATAATGAACGAAACTCTTAAATGTACCTTACATAACATAGAATATTCTCAAGTGAATCATACAAATGATCCTAAATTTTTATTCAATTGATATTGCATCTGAACTTATGTAAGCAAATAAATTTACATTGTTGTTAGGTGAAAATTCACGTCCCTTTGCAGGGTTTTGACATATATTATTTGAAGATGTTTTAGATGTTTTCTATTTCACTGCTATTATGATATTATATCTGATAAGGTTTTTACTAAATACAAAAATATTAAATATCCACGAGCGCCAGCGTATTACGGGAGAATGTTCAGTCTACGCGTAGACTTTTCTGTGTCGCGTACACTCGGCGAGTTGTGTACTATTAGGATAAGTATCCCTGATAATATACTGTTGTATGTTGCTGTGACTATTCCAGCAGACAGCATAATCAGTGAAACTTACAATGTGCTGGGTTTCAAGAAAGCAGAATACAAATTAGCAGCTTAGTATAGCATAAAATAACAAATGTGCACATGCAGATATTATATAAAACATTCATTTGCAGGTATTTATTATTGAAACCCTTTGCCACATTTGGGGCCGCGCTGGTATAGTGTTTAGACCACTCGCCTTCCATCATGGCGAACGGGGTTCGATTCCCGGCGGGGCAGCTCCCGGATTTTCGCACATGGGAATAGTGCCGAACAATGCCTTTGATCGGCCGGTTTTCTCGGGGATCTCCCGATCACCCCGCTCTTGTACCCTTAGCGCTCCATACTCACCTAGTTACACCCTCGTCGGCTCTCCAGACCTCGAAGTTAAAGAGCCGCTAAAATAGCTTCACTCACTTGCTTAGTCACATTTATCATTTTTGTATTTATTATTTAAATACAATATACTACTATAATATTGCAGTAAAATGTAAAAATTGAGTTCGCAAAGCGAAGCAAGTATCATTGTTTATATTTAATATCGCCAGAATGATACGAATTGTTGAAAATAAAAATTAGGCAGGTATTTCAATTTTGTTCTCTTTGCTGTGAATGTGTATATGCAGTATGGAGCTTATTGTTGACAGTTACATTAAACTAAAGATAATATTTGATAACAAACCTGTTGTCTGAAAATGTCTCCATAGTAGCAGCAGAGGCCAAATCGAAGAAGATCAGCGCAAATGTGCAAAATACACATCCAGAAATCAGCATCAAAATTTTCGAACTGCAAAAATAACAAATTAACATTAAACGTCTTATCAAATATCAATTTTGTCATGCGCCTGAAACTGTGCCTTGTGAGACAGAGTACGAATATATGCAGCTTTAGTATATATCTGGTGAAACATGAACCATATTTTATATAAATAAAATATTTATCTATATAACTTAAATCATAAATATGCTTTCAATTAGAAAATATGAGAAATTAATTTTACTATTTAAATTAAATACTTTAGAGGCATATGAGTATAAATCCCTAAATATAAACATGTAAAACATACTTAGTAAAATTTTGGCAACTTTATAAATGTAAAATTTAATTTTGTATATTATTTGTGGTTTTATATTGTACTGTTATCCTATAACTTTTAATGCTATTTTAAATTATTACTGTAGCTATTTTTAATTCACTTAAAAAATTTATGTTATAAAATAATTTTTATAAATATATATGAAAGTTCATAGTCTATAAAATATTTACTTAAAGTTGTTTTCGAAAAAATTTTTAGTTATTGAATTTAAGTTATTTTAGATTTTATATAACATACGTAATTTTTAATTATATGAAAAGTTGCCCATGTTTTACCAGATTTATACTTCATAAACTTTATCACAAAAACCTTTAAATTTTTAATGTTAAACAACAACCAGTCTTAAAGTAAAAAAAGTTTGCAAAATAATCCAACCCATCTTTATTTCACATAATTGCACAGCCTTTCATACTTCGCTCTAAGTACCGTCCTTTTTTACTAAGCACGTGTGAACACACGAACAATCAAATTCGTTTATAGAAATGGCTAATTTTCGGCTATCTGTAATGCGAGTTTTGGAAGAGGAAAAAGTTCAAGATGGATTGAGGCATTTTAGGAAATTCTGGAAATCACCCATCCAAGATAGACTAACTGACATGCATTGAAAAAAGAGTTATGGTTACTCGCTCCCTATTCGAACGCGATTTGAAAATCGGGAATGGACTTTCTCGAAAAGGATATGAAACGAAGATATTTACATATTAAACTTCATAATTGTTTAATAAATGAGTTAAACCAAACAATAAAAAATTACATTTAAAATTTATTTATTTGTTTTAAAAAACTCTCTCAGTTGATGTAAAATATTTTGCTTTGTTAATCCCAATTTTTTTTTATTTAACAGCTTTATTTTTATATATTTTGTAATTTTTTTAAATTTGGTAATACAGATTTTTATTCGCTCACTAGAGAAACCAAGGTTTTCTTGTACACAAGGCTCATTCTTGTATCAGAAGGAAGAAGCATCGTGACTCATAGACTTGACCGTGCTCGCACGAGCATTGAAGGAAGTTACAAATAATAAGAAACTCGGCGGATATTATCTATATAAGGTTTATGGCATGGCATCATCCAAGATTACAACTCAGAATGCAAGCACATTTCACTAATTATATACATTAATTCACTAGAGGAAGTAATCCAGAAGTGTGCAGTAGAAATAGTTTTGGAGCTTTATTAAGTTACAAAAAAACGGCCTGACTTCGATTCTCAAGCACTCCAAACAGAAAATTTTAATAAAATACCTACACATCCTGAATCCGTGATGTTTCCTTGTAATCATGGATGAATACATGTATAATTTAAATTTTTATTGGAAAAAATGTGAAGTATCAAATTACATTTATCAATTTTGAATTTTCCATTATATCTCATATATAATATATAAATATTCAGAATTATTAAAAATTATTTGATTATATCTTCTTTGCAGAACTACTTTAAACATATTATCTAATTAAACAAATATTTGAAAACAATAAAAAAGACTATAATATAAATATTCGTTTTCAAATAACACAATTTGAAAATAAATATTTTGAAAGTATTAAGTTTATATAGCATCTGTATTAAATTCGCATAATTTAAATTTCTGTTTAGAAACATATTATTTTCGAATAACTATATAATGAATACATATAAATACTTTAAAAATAATATCAATACACTTTGTTGACAAAATTTTTTTTTTGTTAATTTAGAATAAAAAACTATCATTAATCTATTTTCTTTAATTGATCGCAAGTAACATTTATTTTCCTTATGAACCCGACAGTGACATTACATTTTGTATGATATAAAATCTATTTATTATTATCAACACTTATTTTTAAGTTGGTGTTATACTTGAAAATCACAATTTTTCTGTAAGTTCAGTCNTCTATTTATTATTATCAACACTTATTTTTAAGTTGGTGTTATACTTGAAAATCACAATTTTTCTGTAAGTTCAGTCAATTATATGTCTGTAAGGGTTTTCTACCATACTAATTATAGTGATTATCTTTACCATCATAGTTTAAAGGTGTGTTAACTAAAGTTCATNTAAGGGTTTTCTACCATACTAATTATAGTGATTATCTTTACCATCATAGTTTAAAGGTGTGTTAACTAAAGTTCATTGGTTCTTTAATTTTTTTTTTTTTTGAAATGTAAATCATGATAATATGCAAGTTATATTTGACGAAAAGAGCAAGCGTCTAAATATAACTTCCAATTTGCTTTAGGAATTTCTTTTTCTGCTATAACTAAATACTTTTTTGTATCACAGTGATTGAACATAGAAGCGTGAATAAACGACTCAACTCGATTATTCGTATTAATTTAAAATCCTTTATGTATAAAAATATATAATATAATTATATGTATAAATTTTCAGTGGATACCACGGTAATCACGATCACAAGAAAAATCATATCATATCTAACTTCTTCGACCTTTTCTCTTTTTCATCCCACTTCAAACAGTCGTCAGTGACCAACACAAAGGATTAAATGGTTACTTACTACAATTTATAAATAAATATATTTCTTACACGCCCTTGCCTGTTATGACATCATGTATTCCAGAATTACCCCCAATTCCATTTGATTATGAGTTTCCAACCATTTACATAATTTGGGCAAGTTAGCTGACCTTTTCCGTACTTTCCGTCTCATTATTTTTCGGCACTAAATCATTTCCAAATAAAATAAAAAAACTTAAATTTTTTCGAAATTTTAATTACGCCTTTATTTTTTGGTTTGCGTCCACCAATCAACGATAAAATTTCGAGAAGGGGGGGGGTGTAAGCTTTTTAATCTCAGACAAACAAATCGTCTCAATATCGCAACATACATCTACCTAAAGCCACAACAAAATTAACTNAAATGGTATTAAGGTTTACACCAAACTTACGATTTATCTTGGCGAACGTATAACCAAGCTTTCCAGTCTTTCTTTTAATTCTTCATTCCCTTGTTAGACATTCAACTGTCCACTGAAATACATATTCTTCCTGCTTCAGAGTGTCAACTCACTCGCTGATCAACAAAAAAGGGTTTAAACACAAACAAACTAATGAAAAACTAAACTGAAAAAAAAAATGGCTGTAGGAACCCAATTAGTATTCATATAACCCACATAAAATATTAATATTGGAATAGCAGTCAGATAGGTTGTTGGTATCATAGGAATATTTTTACGCAGATAGTAACAACAACATAACAGAATGTTCTGTTGCCGAATGTGATTTTATTTGCGCTCTGGATCGAACTTGAAGAATTTGTTGTTCGGATTTTAGTGTGGTGGCAGTTTAATGATGTAATACTGTGACATTTAAGAGCACAAATTTATTTACTTTAGTCAAACCGGTAAACTGTAAGCAATAATTTTACTACAAACTAGGAGACTTGTATGCCACTCATTTTTGAAGACAATAATGAACGAAACTCTTAAATGTACCTTACATAACATATAATATTCTCAAGTGAAATATACATATGATCCTAAATTTTTGTTCAATTGATATTGCATCTGAACTTATGTAAGCAAATAAATTTACATTGTTGTTAGGTGAAAATTCACGTCCCTTTGCAGGGTTTTGACATATATTATTTGAAGATGTTTTAGATGTTTTCTAATTCACTGCTATTATGATATTATATATGATAAGGTTTTTACTAAATACAAAAATATTAAATATCCACGAGCGCCAGCGTATTACGAGACAAAGTACAGTCTACGCTTAGACTTTTCGGTGTCGCGTACACTCGGCGAGTTGTGTCCTATTAGGATAAGTATCCCTGATAATATACTGTTGTATATTGCTGTGACTATTCCAGTAGATAGAATAATCAGTTAAACTTACAATGTGCTGGGTTTCAAGAAAGCAGAATACAAATTAGCAGCTTAGTATAGCATAAAATAACAAATGTGCACATGCAGATATAATATAAAACATTCATTTGTAGGTATTTATTATTGAAACCCTTTGTCACTCGTTTGGGGCCTTGCTGGTGTAGTGTTTAGACCACTCGCCTCCCACCAAGGCCAACCGTGTTCGATTCCCGGAGGGCAGCTCCCGGATTTTCGCACATGGGAATAGTGCCGAACAATGCCTTTGATCAGCCGGTTTTCTCGGGGATCTCCCGATCACCCCGCCCTTGTACCCTTAGCGCTCCATACTCACCTAGTTACACCCTCGTCGGCTCTCCAGACCTCGAAGTTAAAAAGCCGCTAAAATCGCTTCACTCACTTACTTAGTCACATTTATCATTTTTGTATTTATTATTTAAATACAATATACTATAATATTGCAGTAAAATGTAAAAATTGAGTTCGTAAAGCGAAGCAAGTATCGTTGTTTATATTTAATATCGCCAGAATGATACGAATTGTTGAAAATAAAAATTAGGCAGGTATTTCAATTGTGTTCTCTTTACTGTGAATGGGTATATGCAGTATGGAGCTTATTGTTGACAGTTACATTAAACTAAAGATAATATTTGATAACAAACCTGTTGTCTGAAAATGTCTCCATAGTAGCAGCAGAGGCCGAATCGAAGAAGATCAGCGCAAATGTGCAAAATACACATCCAGAAATCAGCATCAAAATTTTCGAACTGCAAAAATAACAAATTAACATTAAACAGCTTATCAAATATAAATTTTGTCATGCGCCTGAAACTGTGCCTTGTGAGACAGAGTACGAATATATGCAGCTTTAGTATATATCTGGTGAAACATGGGCAATATTTGATATAAATAAAAAATTTATCTGTATACTTAAATCATAAATATGCTTTCAATTAGAAAATATGAGAAATTAATTTTACTATTAAAATTACATGTTTTAGAGACATATGAGTATGCATCCCTAAATATAAACATGTAAAACATACTTAGTAAAATTTTGGCAAATTTACAAATGTAAAATTTAATTTTATATATTATTTGTGGTTTTATATTGTACGGTTATCCTATAACTTTTAATGCTATTTTCAATTATTACTGTAGCTATTTTTAATTCACTTTAAAAATTTATGTTATAAAATAATTTTTATAAATATATATGAAAGTTCATAGTCTATAAAATATTTACTTAAATTTGTTTTCGAAAAAATTTTTAGTTATTGGATTTAAGTTATTTTAGATTTTATATAATATACGTAATTTTTAATTATATGAAAAGTTGCCCATGTTTTACCAGATTTATACTTCATAAACTTTATCACAAAAACCTTTTAATTTTGAGTGTTAAACAACAACCAGTCTTAAAGTAAAAAAAGTTTGCAAAATAATCCAACCCATCTTCATTTCACATAATTGCACAGCCTTTCATACTTCGCTCTTAGTACCGTCCTTTTTTACTAAGCACGTGTGAACACACGAACAATCAAATTCGTTTATAGAAATGGCTAATTTTCGGCTATCTGTACTGTGAGTTTTGAAAGAGGAAAAAGTTCAAGATGGATTGAGGCATTTTAGGAAATTCTGGAAATCACCCATCCAAGATAGACTAACTGNAAAGAGGAAAAAGTTCAAGATGGATTGAGGCATTTTAGGAAATTCTGGAAATCACCCATCCAAGATAGACTAACTGACATGCATTGAAAAAAGAGTTATGGTTACTCGCTCCCTATTCGAACGCGATTTGAAAATCGGGAATGGACTTTCTCGAAAAGNATTGAAAAAAGAGTTATGGTTACTCGCTCCCTATTCGAACGCGATTTGAAAATCGGGAATGGACTTTCTCGAAAAGCATATGAAACGAAGATATTTACATATAAAACTTCATAATTGTTTAATAAATGAGTTAAACCAAACAATGAAAAATGTCATTATAATCTATTTATTTGTTTTAAAAAAACTCTCTCAGTTGATGTAAAATATTTTGCTTTGTCAATCCCAATTTTTTTTTATTTAACAGCTTTATTTTCATATATTTTGTAATTTTTTTAAATTTGGTAATACTGATTTTTATTCGCTCACTAGAGAAACCAAGGTTTTCTTGTACACAAGGCTCATTCTTGTATCAGAAGGAAGAAGCATCGTGACTTATAGACTTGACCGTGCTCGCACGAGCATTGAAGGAAGTTACAAATAATAAGAAACTCGGCGGATATTATCTATATAAGGTTTATGGCATGGCATCATCCAAGATTACAACTCAGAATGCAAGCACATTTCACTAATTATATACATTAATTCACTAGAGGAAGTAATCCAGAAGTGTGCAGGAGAGATAGTTTTGGAGCTTTATTAAGTTACAAAAAAACGGCCTGACTTCGATTCTCAAGCACTCCAAACAGAAAATTTTAATAAAATACCTACACATTCTGAATCCATGATGTTTCCTGGTAGTCATGGATGAATACGTGTATAATTTAAATTTTTATTGGAAAAAATGTGAAGTATCAAATTACATTTATCAATTTTGACTTTTCTATTATATCTCATATATAATATATAAATATTCAGAATTATTAAAAATTATTTGATTATATCTTCTTTGCAGAACTACTTATACATATTATCTAATTAAACAAATATTTGAAAACAATAAAAAAGACTATAATATAAATATTCGTTTTCAAATAACACAATTTGAAAATAAATATTTTGAAAGTATTAAGTTTATATAGCATCTGTATTAAATTCGCATAATTTAAATTTCTGTTTAGAAACATATTATTTTTGAATAACTATATAATGAATACATATAAATACTTTAAAAATAATATCAATACACTTTGTTGACAAAATGTTTTTTTGTTAATTTAGAATAAAAAACTATCATTCATCTATTTTCTTTAATTGATCGCAAGTAACATTTATTTTCCTTATGAACCCGACAGTGACATTACATTTTGTGTGATATAAATTCTATTTATTATTATCAACACTTATTTTTAAGTTGGTGTTATACTTGAAAATCACAATTTTTCTGTAAGTTCAGTCAATTATATGTCTGTAAGGGTTTTCTACCATACTAATTATAGTGATTATCTTTACCATCATAGTTTAAAGGTGTGTTAACTAAAGTTCATAGGTTCTTTAATTTTTTGTTTTTTTTTTTTGGAAATGTAAATCATAATAATATGCAAGTTATATTTGACGAAAAGAGCAAGCGTCTAAATATAACTTCCAATTTGCTTTAGGAATTTTTTTTTCTGCTATATGTAAATACTTTTTTGTATCACAGTGATTGAACATAGAAGCGTGAATAAACGACTCAACTCGATTATTCGTATTAATTTAAAATCCTTTATGTATAAAAATATATAATATATGTATATGTATAAATTTTCAGTGGATACCACGATAATCACGATCACAAGAAAAATCATATCATATCTAACTTCTTCAACTTTTTCTCTTTTTCATCCCACTTCAAACAGTCGTCAGTGACCAACACAAAGGATTAAATGGTTACTTAGTACAATTTATAAATAAATATATTTCTTACACGCCCCTGCCTGTTATGACATCATGTATTCCAGAATTACCCCCAATTCCATTTGATTATGAGTTTCCAACCATTTACATAATTTGGGCAAGTTAGCTGACCTTTTCCGTACTTTCCGTCTCATTATTTTTCAGCACTAAATCATTTCCAAATAAAATAAAAAAACTTAATTTTTTTCGAAATTTTAATTATGCCTTTATTTTTTGGTTTGCGTCCACCAATCAACTATAAAATTTCG
>NQII01002838.1:160015-173823 GCA_002778355.1 Clitarchus hookeri | reverse complement strand
AGAGAGCATATAAGCCTCTTTGCGAGAATGTGGGATTAGTTCTTTATTACCGAGCCGAGAGGTTAGTTCGAGAGTCAGAGGAGTAATCAGTAGACCATCGAGGGATCAGTTGAATATCGCCGCGCAGAGAGAGGTCAGCCGCGCTGAGGGTGGTCAGGGAGAGGGGGGGAATCGGACCCTCGGCCATGTCAGTACATCAGTAGAGCAGTCCAGGGGAGATTACAACATACGCGGGCCTTTTCCAAGGTCGCCCACATCGCCGGAGCTCATCCACAGCTGACATCATCATACCACCAGAGTTAAGTATCAAGTCACCGCCCAGACAAGCCCCTCCCCCCTCCACCTTGAAGTCGTCCACAGTTAATACGAGTAGCCAAAATAGAGTACCACACCTCGGAAGTGTTTCTGTATGTTGTTTTGTTTAAACTCGAGACAATATATTTATCCAGTTAAGTGAAACATCAAAAGACTACCTTATTTAAATACCCTCAACCTTCAAGGTACCTTATAGTCTGTGCCTGGAGGAATTAACTCCGACCCTATAAGCCACCCTGTATTCAACAGTAGCGCTGTCAAGTTTAATTGGTGCCCTGACGAGTGGCATAGCGTCAGCTGTATGAACTCTACCTTTGCAGTTCTTCTTATGTCTCTTCAAGTTGTCACTACATTTTAACAGATGTTTGCGATGGACTTATCGTTGCATAGCACAGAAAGGACCCTTCTCAAAGAAGTTTTGTCATGTTTCCTTGCACTTCGGCTGTGGGCAACTATCATTTCCCAGTAACAGCAACGAAGCACTTTGGCTGTGAGCAAATATCTTGTCACAGTTACAGCAACGAAGCACTTTGGCTGTGGCAACTATCTTGTCCAAGTAACAGCAACGAAGCACTTTGGCTGTGGGCAAATATCTTGTCACAGTAACAGCAACGAAGCCATTGACGAAGTCATCGATGATGGCACTACTGTGGGTGTCCCATCCGACGATGTCGATGGCGCTGTCGATGTCATGCTTTCTGCAGCCCTGGCTGGCAGAGTACACATTAAAGAGATGCAGCACAGTACTGCATTCTTTTGTATATACAACGTCTCCATGTAGATCTGTGACACATTCAGATTCTGCCAGGTTTGTTGTTTGTGT
Source organism: Clitarchus hookeri (assembly GCA_002778355.1). Lineage (NCBI taxonomy): Eukaryota > Metazoa > Arthropoda > Insecta > Phasmatodea > Phasmatidae > Clitarchus > Clitarchus hookeri. The sequence continues at coordinate 172,685 of NQII01002838.1, read as the reverse complement.
ATTATTATCACCCCATACTTAAAATTTCGTAAAACTGTTTATATTTAGTCATGGCAGCTACATATTTCACTGCTGATGGGATGGTGTGGTTTTGGCTCATGCAGGATGAATTAGATTTTAGTGTACATGGGATATCAACCCATTCATTACCACTTTAATTAAATGTTTCTAGTTCTGCAAATAAGGAATTTGTATGCAAGCTGTACTTAGTATTACGGTTTAAGAATCCGTTACCACCAGGGAAAAAATTGAGCACTGAGCCTCACAATATACAGTACTGATCAAATATAACCTTCCTGTGCAATATCTAGCCAATTGTCTGTACCGGGAATGAATGAGTTAAATGTGGTGATGAACGCGAACTATGATACTTCGATTAAAACAAGGTTTTATGAGTGCTATGCTGCGTCGCCAGGACGAAAATATGTAAAAAAAAAAAAAAAAACAGCAAATCATTTTTTAAAAAAATTTAAGTACCTTTTCACAGGATTTGAAATGGTCAGTTTATATGCAGAAAGCATGAATAAGTTATATGAAATGCGTTACGACTGATAATAGATTCATACTCTGGATTTTTTGATAATAAACATATAGTCTGATTTAAAATTTTAGATACTCTTGCCTATTCTTTTCCAGGCGATGGTAAGATATTTACCACCCCGCAATTTGTTTTCCAGCACCGGGTGAAAACGATTTTACCAGCGCCTGATATCAGAATTTGTCGTCTGGAACTAGAACTTTAAATATTGGCCAATAGNGTCGTCTGGAACCAGAACTTCAAATATTGGCAAATATATGGTAGTAGGGACCCTGTAGAACGATAAATTTTCACTTTCTATCAGTTTTCAAGCAAAATGGAAAGTGTAAGTACGTGTTTTTTTCAATCTTGTTGTGTAAATAATACATAAAAATACGTTAGAAGCTATGCATTCATATACTGTGTATCTGATAGATATGATAGCTAAATTTTATTATGTGTTAAAGAAAATATTGCAAATATTTTTATTTGTACATATTTATATTTGGTGGTAATATATTTACCACAGCCTGCTTAGTGATTTTAGAGGTGGTAATTAATTTACCTCCGCCTGTTTGAAGAACAGTTTTACTAAAACTATTCATTTTAGAAATAGCATTTCGTTTGGCATAGTACTTGATTTATTTGTATATATTTGTTGTTATACTTTTATATTATAATTTCAATTATTAGTTATTTACAATATGAATTATTATTAATATCGATTAAAATATTTGGCGTTTGTTTAGGATTACATAAATATTTATATTTCTAGAAATTATAATTTGAAAGAAAATATTACTGTAGTTAAAATGTCGTAAAGGAAATTTTTTTGTGAGACTGTTCAAGTGATTTCAAAATAAAAGAAACTAACTCAACGTAAAGAATAATAATTTAGGTAAACGCATTGGAAAAAAAGAAAAAAAATAACCACCTTCGGATCCTGAAGATTCCGAAAATTAAGGTGATACAGAAGAGTATTTCCAAAATGGAGGTAATTTATCGTATAAATAATACTATTAATAAATCATGTAAAACTATAAATTGAAATATATGAACAAATGCATAAAATATTATTTTTAGATTCCATGAACACTATTGTAGACAATGATTATACAGTGGATAATCCTGATTTCTTACCCCGAAACGGTGAATCTGATTCAGAGGATAATTTCCAAAATGCAGGTAGTTTATTGTATAAGTAATGATGATAAATCAGGTCAAACAATTATATTTTTAAAATATAATACTAAAACGTATAAAATATATTTTTTTTTTCAGATTATATGAACATTGTTGCCGACAACGATGATACAGTGGACGATCCCGATTTTTTACCCCAAAATGGTGAATCTAGTTCAGATGATGAAGAAATTCTAGAAGATTCCATTCAAAATGAAAACCCTGACGGTATAGAGTACATATGGTCAACAAACCAGCAGCCCAAAGAATTGCCAAAATTTTACAGTAAGGATAAACCTACCCATTAAGAGTTTACAATACTATCACAGCCAATTGATTATTTCAATCAATATTTCGATTCTACAATAATTAAAAAAATTATGGATGAAACCAATCTGTATGCAGAGCAACAAAATGACAAAACTGGACACACCTCATGCAAGAAGAAGTGCAGGCTTGTTTGGGAAACCCTTAGTATGATGGGAAACAATACATTACCTGTATCAGATTTGTACTGGTCTTCTGACCCTTTTTTCAATAATCAAGAAATATCATCAATTATGCCAGCAAAGAGATTTTAAAAAATCCTTTCAAATTTGCATATCAATGGCAATCAAAAATCTGTCCCTGTAAATTAGCCACGATTTGATAAATTATAAAAAGTGCGTCCTTTGATCACTCATTTAGAAAAAAAATTGCAAGAAGAATATTTAAACTCTTCAAAACAATCTATTGACGAGATAATGGTAAGATTCAAAGGAAGGTCTACAATAAAGCAATATATGCCAGGAGCCTGTAAAAAGAGGTTATAAGATTTGGGCTAAATCAGATGCATCAAATGGGTATCTATATCAGTTTCAGGTTTACACAGAAAAAAAGACGATGAGTACATTTCTGAGGGTTTGGGATATAGAGTTATAACAAATCTAACCAAAGATTTACACCATTCTTTTCCTCTTTTGGTGGTTTGTGATAATTTTTTCAATTCAGTTCCATTGATGGAAACACTGGTTTCAAAAAACCTATATGCCATTCCTACAGTCAGAACTGGCAAAAAATACCTTCCTGAAACCATGAAGAAAAAAAAGTTACAATAAAAATGAATCACTAATGTTGTCATGTAAAAACACTGTAGCATTGCAATGGCGGGATACTAAGATCGTTACTCTTCTTTCAACAGCACATAATCTAAATTACATGACAGAAGTAAATAGAACACAGAAGGATGGTTCGAAAAAGCGAGTTTCATGTCTCAAAGAAATTGCTGACCATACGAAAAATATGGGAGGAGTGGATACATTTAATCACTTGATTTCTTCTTATAATACAAGTAGGAGATCAAATAATTAGTGGCATCGATTATTTTATTTTCTATTAGATGCTACTTTAATCAATTCTATATATATTATATGTGGACATTCATTAAGTGTCTAGAAATTCTCATATTGAATTTAGGTTGAGAGTAGCTCGTGGCCTAATAGGAGGCTTCTCTAGTAAAAAACGAAAGCTACAATCAATCTGGGCATCAACGAAAAAGGAAATTGCTATTCCAAAAGAAATCCGAACTACTAATGTTGGTACACACATGCCAGTGAAAGGAAGAAGCTACAGAGCATGCAAATATTGCAGCACAAAAGTAAATCAGAAACGTACCAAGGTGTTATGCTCAACGTATGATGTACCACGTGTGTAGCTCCGTGTTTTATGTTATTTCATGAGACTCGGTAGGAATATTACATTTTGGAATTTACATTACAACCTTCATTTGGTTTTTCTATCATCAATTTTATGTCATATATATATATTTAAATAATCAAGAATAAAGAGTTTTGACAAAAATGAATGTTTGTTTGTGATATTTTTTGTATTTAATGCTTTTTCTATTGTACAAATCAGTAAAATGTCATTGTTTTATTGGGCGGTGGTAAATATGTTACAAACCTCATTATAAACAACAACAACGAAATAATTTCAAAAATACTTTTTTTAGTTGTAAAAGAATAGCTTTTGACTAGTAGTTCTTTAAATTTGAATTTCGAAAATAAACAGCCTGGACCCGTTGAAGGGTTAAATATATATGTTATGTGTCTGGGGACGATGACTGGCAGAACTTGCAATTTTTAAACACGCTGAGCTATCTGTTGTATTGAAAAACATTCCAGTATGGGAATTATAGCGATGTTAAGATACTGCATTATAAGATAGCTTCTAAAATTCTAATTAATGGAACTTATAGATAATAAAATTATGAAACCAGTTAATTTTAAATAAATGTAAAAACATATTTTGTTTATGTGCAAGTTTATCACTTACCTGTTGAATACCGGCAGCATTTAGTGTACTGTATTCTAACTAACAGTGATGCGCTATGCTAAGTAGCAGTACAGCAAATATAATAGTGCCTACAAAATGTTTTATATGTATATTATATGAGCGAAATGCTCCTAAGCTAGAAAATTATTACCAATATCATACTAAGTCTATATGCTGGAAACAAATGTGGTGTGTGCATTAGCTGAATGATGCAATTAAAAAAGTAAAATATTTTTAACTTTTCTAACATAATAATATAATGTCTGTGTGTAAAATGTTCCTAGGCGAAGTACTGCGTATTTTTCGTACTAATATTTAGGGGTGTAGTCAGGAGAGGTTTCAGCATTTAGAACATCACCGTTTATCATTTGTTTGTCAAAGGTTGGCTGATTAATATTGTATAAAGTTTAGTTGTAGCGCAGCTAATAACAAATATTATTATGGCATTTATAACCTTGAACGTTTAGGTGACTTTCCCTAATACTTTGAAAACTATGCGTTCTACACATGTCAGTCAACTATGTGTATAATTTGCATTAGAACATAAGATATTTCATCACTGTATTTGGGTTGGCATGTCTTACGTACGGTCATAATTCATTGGCTTTATTTCAAATTATTACATAGTTTTGGCAAGCTATCTTGTGGGTTTGGAGAAATTACCTATGGCCCGATAAGGCTGCATAAGGCGTAAAATGACATCATCTAGCATTGGTTCGAAGTGTACATATATTTATAATTTTANGAAGTGTACATATATTTATAAGTTTATTTTATGCTCCTGAATAATTACAAGAGCATTGTAAAGGAAACTATGGAGGAATTAGGAGATTGGAAAATACTGGAAAGAATGGCCAGACCAGTATTCTCCCCCGGGTCCCTTCTAATGCGAGCCGAATGGTAGTTTTCCATAAATTTCTAAACAAAGGAGGAGGTTATGTATTGGTGCAAAATTTCAAGGGCATGAGAAATGGAAGACCTCGTAGAAAACTAGCAAGCCAGCCAGCATCAAGATTACACAGCACGATTGTCATGAACGCTGGTGAACCCGCCTTATGTGGAACTTAGCTTGCCATGTTGGAGGGCGAAGAACATGAGCCGATCCCTATCATTTTGCCGGTAGGTGCAAAGGCGATAACAAAGTGTGTTGCCTCGTAAAGAGCGGCGAGTGCTGCAGCCCTAATGTATACTTAATATGGCATATATACTTTCCCAAAAACTGTACAAGTTTGGAGGAAATCATAATGTTTCTATAGAGAAATTATGATGTGTTTTGTAGCCGAGAAATTTGTGGGCAAGAGATATGTTTATAATACTCAACAGATGAGGGCGAACTGTAGTATGGAGTTGCATATTCCTCCAGAGGAGAGTAGGCTCGAAGGAAAAATCAAAATTTTCACAGATTGATTAGTATCTCAGTAAAATGTATGAGTATTACAAGCACGCCCGATTTTTACCATCCAACTTTTGTAAGTGGATTAGCAGAATTTAAATTTTTAATTACTAAACAGACTGAATGATGAGGGGTGGGTGAGGATGGCCCTTCACCTCTTGTTTCGACGAGGATTTGGAGCGAGGGTCGACATTCTCAACTTTTCTTACTTCCCCCCAACTAGCACATGCTCTAGGGCACAAAGATGAAAAGAAGAGTGATAGTTTTTTAAGGGATTAAGCAAGAGCGCATTATTGGTTGGACTGCAGTGGTAGGGTGAGGTATAACAGAATAAATCCCCAATGAATAACAGGCTTATTGATTGGGGAGATGGATGGGATCTCCTTGAGGAGAACTGTGTAAAGGGAGGGGATTAAAGAGCGAAGTTTTGTGTAAATGGGGAAAGAGAGGGAAGGGTTGAGGTGGTTGGGTGTGAAATATATTATTAATGAAAGGAGGAAATAGGGGCAGTTAAAAAACCAATGCAAATTGGCGGCGATTTAGAGGGAGAGGGTCGAAAACACCCAATAATTATGTGTGGTTTGTGATGGAAAGAGGTTTGATCTAAATGCAATCAGATGTAAGAGGGGAGCCAATAAATGTAATGTGAGTATGGGGGGTAAAGGTGACCTGACTAATAAGTAGAGTTATCGGTTGGAGGGGGAGGTTTGTGATTTATTAACTATAAAAAATAGTGGCATGATCCAGTCGGCTACTGGTCTTCGTGCTGGGAGGATATGTGCACCGCCGTCATTGTTTCGAACTCCGTACCTCCTGCAGGTAAATCTTTAAATATTTATTTTGCAAATTGTTTTTATTTAGTAAGTTAACCTTTTTTTTTAATATGTTGTATACAATTTTTGGGATATTTTTTATATTATGGGATATTTGGATTCAAAATTTCCGAATGTCATGAGCATGAGGTCAATGTCAAGGTAACCCCCATCCAAAATGGCGGCCGGTTGGCCCCACAATATGATGACTGGCATGCTCCGGTTCCCCATCTCTTTGACTCATCCAAATCATTCTACTTACATAATATATGAATTTCGTGGCTGTAACTTTAATACATGGAATATCGTGGGCTTTATTATTGTTATATATATTAATACTTTACATAATGTATTAGCATGTCCGACGTCGCTTATGTTACATATGAAATGAATTTCGTTACTATTGCTTTATGAAATCGTAAATTTCAGGCAACTGAGTTTATAAAGGGCTTAATGCACGATGTGTCATGTCTGCACTATCAGGGTTGTCAATTGTGACTATATACTGAGTTTCAAGGGCATTAAAGGTAGAGCAATAAATTTATGACCAACTACATTTATAAATCGCGTTAAATCTGTAACACACCATAACTATTTTATCGACTTTGTAAATGAAACCTTCAGCCTGTGTTTGAAGGGAATATCCCTACTTCCACGCGATTGGGAGTCAAGTATGCATATAAAATAAAATATTCTTTGCTTAAAACATGAATTGAAAAAGGGTTGTTGCTCTTCTGTGTTCGGGTTTGGTCACAAATATTCGATATTATTACTTTAAAGGTTCTGAATAACCTATATTTCATTATACAATCGAACATACTGGACCAGTGAGTATAAATTAGGCAATATAACTATTAATTTAAGTTTCCTATGTTATGTAACAAGTGTAATAATGTCTCCCAGTTTTTACAATTTTAAAATTGGAAATAATTAATTTTATGTAATTTTTCTTTCATATTTTATGGATATATAGAATATTAATGCACGATTTCAACATTTATAACACAGAGAAAACATAATTACATAAAGTTTACAGAAAATCCAACCCAGTATTAATTCTTTATATGCTACACGTTTAATGATTTCCTACCGTTACTTGTAAGTGTGATGGACCATACCTGAACACTTACCATTGTTACAGTTTCATACAGCAGTGTTGCGAAATTCAGCGCTAATCCCAGAATATACAGAAACAGCAGAGGACGCATCAAATCGTTCATCTTGTTAACAACACTGTAAAATAACACAAAAACCAGAAACAAATATAAGTGAGAGGGTTCTAGTTTGATACGTCACGAAATAACACACAGTTAACTCTGGTCTTGTGTAATTAATTCATGCTTACCTTATTAAGTTTTGGTGGATTACCATCAANCGTGTAATTAATACATGCTTACCTCATTAAGTTTTGGTGGATTACCATCAAATCACACAGCTTGGTATCTGCAATTCTTTGTTTAGGAAAAAAATTACCCTCAATTGTTCTATGACCTTCCAAGCAACCTCTTACATCTAGATCATTTTCTTCTGCACAATTTATGTCCGAGTCAATAACTACGCCATATTCTTTACCTTGAAACAAAACTTCATCCGAATAATGAGACATTCGTGAGTCGCGAACACCGCCGTTTCTATCTTCATGACTTTCTCCTTTCCTTTCTCCAAAGATTTCCTCATTCAGGCTGGAAAATGCGGCATTAAGCATTTCAAAATTACTTGCCGCGTGAATGATAATAATTACCAAGTAGATCGTTGTTGCAATAGACGTATATGTAGCAATTACAACTAAGCATGATGAAAATAAATAATCAACTGCAAATTGCCAGGGTATCGTTCGGTCAAACGGTGTCCAAGAGTCCATTGGCAACGTTACGTTCATACGTGTACTATCCCCTTCTTCATACAGCTGTATCGTGAAGAAGGGTGCCAAGAGTTGTGAAGTCGCAGAAGAGGCGAATAAATATAGAATCATTCTCATGACCTTCTTTTCCAAAAGTATTGCCCTGGAAACAATTTCGTCCCCAATATCTTTCTGGACGTGAGGTTTGCACACTTCTTGCCTCAAAAAATTAATTATTTCCGCGTACTCACTCCTGTATACAGTTGCAGAGAACCACACTATGAACATGTAGGAAACTGTGAGTAAGATCGCAATTTCATGAACATGCTCTTCCAGATTTTCTGATGCCAAAATAATGGGGAAAACTGGTATATACATCAAAACTGCGAAGATGAAGAGAACGTAGTTCATGTACGCTCTCCAATTCAGTTTCTCATCCGCATCATCTGCAAAGATATCTAATCCAACAACGTACCAAAATTTCCCTACGTAGTAAAAACGCGTTATAGGTGAAGACGCCATGCTAGCCGCGAAGAAGCAAGCAGAAATGCCAATACTTGCTCTTACGTAGATTGATCTGTTCACTCGGCTTATCGACAATAAAAATGCGCAGTTTGCATGTCTGATGCCACGACCTTCATCCCGCTCGTTACAGGCTCGTTAATTATCTAGGAACGTGTGACCTTTCGATCGTTACGCCAGGAGGATTGCAGCAGCAGGTAAGACCTAACATCTGTCAAATTAAGAGTGCTACTTTGGATTTTAATGTCAGGCAGCAACTTTGAATACCTTATCTATGTACGATACAAATTAGTCATTAATAATCTAAATTAGTACTTCCTGGTTTTCTTTCTCCAGCCCTCTAATCTCTAAAGAAAGTCGAATTTATTAGTCTTACAAGTCTTTCTAGAAAACTTTCCAAAGGAAATTATTACACGCATGTCTACTGTGGGTGTGTAAACATGTGTGTATGCGTGTGAATGTATTTGCATGAGTGTGTTGACAGCTCCTTATGTTAGCACTGCATTTATAGATAGCTCTTGTTATTTGTCTGCCATTTTGGGACATATCACTAGGGACACATGGTAAAATAAAGTTTGTATGTCGTATCAGGGAAACGTTCAACTGATTCCTAGAATGTTTATCAAACAAGTAGTACCACGAAAGGGCATCTAAATTATTTTTTTTAAGTAATGGGACATTTATTCTCGATGTGGCTGCCATTTTTCATGTTAGCTAAGAATGCTGTTGTACGAAACAATGTAACCAATTTAAACTTAAATTTGTATGTAGGCAGTATTTATGCAAATTACAAATTAGCAAATACATAAATTTTTCTATCATTATTTTAGTTTACAGCACCACAATTAACATGCATCATTAATATTCTATCTCTAAATTAATTCCCTGATTACTACGAAATTCAGTTGACAAATTACGTAGTTGTGACCCATGTAAATATACATATATTTCTTAAGATATGTGTAACATGTTTTTCAAAATAAAAGCCATCGAAACATTTATTGTTAGTATGCCATTTAATCTAAACAAATTCAACCGAACTTTATATGCTGTAAGTATATGTGACCAACATTGAATGAGCACTTTCGTCTGCCATTTTTTTACATAGCACCACATGAAATAATAGAGTTTTATGTCATGTATCGCGGAGACTGATCAACTAATTCCCACCAAATTTTGCACACAGTACTGTTACGGTAAGACACATCAACTTATTTGTTTAAATCTGAAGCAATTGTTTTTTAATCGCTTAAATATAAACCCTTTTTATTAGTACGTTATATTAGTAAACAGGTCACCTAAGTTCAATCGTAACCTGTACGCTGAGAGGATCCATTAGAACCCGCTAATATGCCTGTACGTAGCCTCAGTTATCGGCACTTTTGTAAGATGTGAGGCGAGAAAATGGCATAATTATGAAATATCTTGCGAATAAATAAACTAATTCACACCTAATTTTGCAATCAAGTATTACTGGTGTACGTATTGTAAATAAAATAATTTTAGAATGTCAGATTTTAATTTTCAAAATGGCGGCAATTTAATTTATTTAGATAAGTTTTAAATATATTTAAAACAATATTCTTAAATTAAATTTTATATGCTGACAATATCTATATGAATTATTATATATTTCTGTAAAATTCCTCCCTTAAGGTGTTTTTATATTAAAGTTCAAAAAAAGAAAATAAAATTTTTACGCCTTATCAGAAACCAATATATAGATTTCCCACAAAATCTACAATAGGCCGTGAAAACTTACAGGATTAAGTGACTCACACACATGTTTTCATAATGACGACTTTGTAAATATTACGGAATAGTAAACCCTATCTACGAAAACGTCTAACTGACTACAACCAATCCTACCACGGTAATGCAGTTGGTTGCACGCCAGGTTACAGTGCTGAGGGGTATGTTTCCAGGCCTGGGTAAAGCACATGTGCAATTATAATTTTCTCATTAGTGATGCATATTTTTATGGTTAAATTTCAAATGTATCATTAAAAACGAGACTTCAATGCCTACCTACCACCTAATATTTTCAGGACATCATCAAAATGATTTGCATCGACGTAGAGGAAAGCAAGCTCATAAGTTATACAGAGCCTCCAATTTAAATTATTTTATTTGGAAGCACATTTTTTGCAAACAGAAGATTTTAATTATAAATACGTGGACGAGACTCAGGGAGAAGAATTTCTACAAGAATATATGTCTTAATTTTTTTTTTATGTTATAAACAATTGATTATACCGAGCTGCGCGAATCAACGCTAAGTCACGCGTATTACCACAATGAAACTTTAATTTGGCAGAATTTATACGATGAATGTAAATACTTTACTTTGTTTACCAGTCCCTTATATTTACTTACGATAGCCTGACATATTTTTTTCGAGACCTCATTATTAAATGCTGAGCTATGTAAAAAAATAATAATCTGTTCTCTCAATATAAACGATGAGTAAAAAAAAACTCCAAATTTGAAGGGCTATAATATAAAAACCAAACAACCTACAATCTTGGTTGACCAATAAAATGAGTCATGGATCCGTGAAGTTTGTTTACCATACATTCATAAATGTTCAATGTGACCATTATGAGCGGCCCGAACGACATCTACGCGTTAATCAAATTCGTTCCACACTCTTGTCAGCAAGTCTGATGTTATGGTATGGACAGTGTTGCGAAAGCGATTGCTGTACAAACCATACAGGTTACGGCTTGTACAGGCTCTTACCGAAAGGTATAAAGATCTCAGACGTGATTTCTGCGCCTTCGTTCTTTCCCAGAACGAGGTAGACGATGCCTTCTTGTCTAAGCTGGTTTTTAGCGACGAAGCGACGTTCCATACAAATGGTAAGGTGAACTGGCACAACGTGCGGATATGGGGTCAAGAGCCTCCACATAAAACCACCGAACACGAGCGCGCTTCTCACAAAGTGACCGTGTTTTGCGCTGTATCCAAAGACACTGTTTTCGGCCCTTACTTTTTCACGAGCCCACTGTTACTGGAATCCCTTATTTGGACATGCTTACAGAGTGGTTGTTTCCTCAGTTAGATGAGGCGGCAGGGGACATTTTCCAGCAGGATGGTGCGCGACCTCATTGGCACCTAGCTGTTCGCGGATACCGGAACGAGACGTTGCCGCAACACTGGATTGGTCGACGAGCAGCTGGTGACCAGACTTTTCATAACTGGCCCCCAAGAAGACCGGATCTTAACGCGCGTGATATTTTCTATGAGGGTACATAAAGGATCAAGTGTTTCGTCCACCATTGCCGGCTAACATTGACGACCTCAAAACAGGAATTACGAATGCCATCCAAACCGTAACACCGGACTTGCTGACAAGAGTGTGGAACGAGTTCGATTATAACGTAGAGGTCGTTCGGGCCGCTCGAGGTGGTCACATTGAACATTTATGAAGATATAGTAAACAAACTTCACAGTTCCACATTTCATTTGATTGGTCAACCAAGGTTATAGGTTGTTTGGTTTTGATATTATAGATCTTCAAAGTTGCGGTATTCTTTTATACTCAACCTGTATGTTATTGAGAAATTCAGTAAATAAATTGCTAGTTTCATTCATTATTAAAGATCATAATATTCCCTGGAAGTTACTAGTTTTACCATTGGATGAAATGAATTATTCTGCAAAATAATTAAATCTCGATTAGAGCCTTTTTATTGATTCAATAATTAATTTAATTATTTATTAAAGCCATTTCGTAGCCAAGCTGCATTAATTTTATTTAAGAATATTTGGACAAAGGAATCTTAATTTGCTATCTTGTTTGTATTTTTAAGCAACTTCCAGTGTTTTAGCATATATCTTGTTGTGAGTATTTTGAATGTGCTAAAAAATATAATGTTAATGCGTGAGACGAAGGGCGTATATGTTATATATGCCTTGCTCACCATTCATAAGGCGATCATGCTGGCAAGGTAAACGTTGTCCGATACAACTATATGTAAATATTTAGGTAAGCTACTGCACCTCTGTATACAGAATGATTCACAGCTCCCGTATCAGCCCCCCCCCCCCTTTTTTTTCTCGGAAAACCCGCCTACAAGCGGCATTGT
>NQII01002838.1:126218-159971 GCA_002778355.1 Clitarchus hookeri | reverse complement strand
GGGGGGGGGGGGGTTGCTTTGAAATAGCAAATAGGAATGTGGGTGGTATAAGTTAATGTTGGATAGATCGTATAAAAGGAAACTACATTTACAAAGACTGGTTATTCGATGTAACATAGTTTACGCACAATAAAATAAATTATCTAGGCAGTAGTAGGGCTAAGGGGTGTAGTGCCGTGGTGCTGTCCGCCATCTTGGAATTTCTAGTTTTTCACTCAAAATTTCCCGTTTTACCACAAAAATCAATTCAGAAATCAATTATTTTATCAAATTTCATAGAATTTCTCTAAAAATGTTTCGTTTTCCCTTAAAATGTCCACGTTTTTCCAAAAAAAACGTGAGAAAAAAGTGCTTGCTCCTCAATGTGGCTGTCTGATTCCTCGTTGTGGATGAATGTGTTAAAACGTCAACCATAAAGAGGAATCTGAGAAGCTGGTAAAATAAAATCAATTTAAAATTATTATTTTTAAATATAATTATATTTTTTAACTTATAAATTTTAAGGCATAAGTATTGAGTGTTATATATAACCGGTATCATATTTTCAAGGAACATACGATCGTCATATCGATTATGTAACCCAATGTCAGGAAAACCATATTGGACTTAATAGGTATGACCCTACTCGCTGCCCAACACCTACTCCCACACCACTCTCGAGGGTCAGGCAGCTGGCTGACCTTGTCAAATCGATCATATAGGAATCGATGCATTTATAAATATTTAGAATTATATTATTTAAGTGCATTTTATTTATCATTTGATAAATGCCACAATCTTAAAAAAAAAATATAAAAAAAAAGATACTGTAAAATGTATTGAAAATATATTTTAATGTAAACTGTTTATAAAAGTTAAATTATGCAAATTTTACACTTTCCCGTGACACTTGGTAACATTTTAAAAAAGGAAATAAATCTCACAGATGGTAGCAGATTGGAACACACAACCTTTCGGGCAGGAATAGGGTGCTCTAACTACAGAGCTTCTTAACCAACAGCAGCAATAGGAGTTTTAAAATCTGCTACAATAGACACCAACGAAGAGACTGCCGTTCCCTTGTACAATTACATTAGTGTATAAAATATATTTATATATATATTTTCAATCAATGCTTATATTGCTATAGACCACATTTATTGGAAAGCTTTTTCAATTAAAATTAATCCTATTTACGATTTTAAAAAGTTTTTAATTTCAAATGTTCTATAAAAAAATTATTTTCAGTCGGGGTCTGAATTATATCTTCCCATGCCCACATTTATTGTTTTTATATATTCTTTTTGAACAATTATTTAGCAGACCACATTTTTTCGCAAGTTCGGTTGTAAGTAAGCGAATATGAACAGGTATTTAGGTACGCGAATATAATTTGCGAACTTTTAGGAAGCAGGCTCGTGAAATTCAGTTTGCCAGAATCATTTCTAGCTCAAGGAATGTATGTTTAAGCCCTTTTTAACAATAGTTCTTAGCCTATATATTTTCTTCATAGTGATATTTTTTAACGAAAACAGTTTATAACAGACTGGTTACGATATAGGTTTAATTAGAAAAAAATTGTAACATTTTTGTGTTTAAAACTTATTACAATATATTACTATAAAAACACTCAAAAATATTCATGTTCGTCCATATTGTAAAGTGTGCATCCTTATACAAATATCAGTCCTTCGTTTAACATGAAACTTACTATTGTGACATAAACTTCGTGTCGCCGTGCAGTAAGCTTGACGGCAAAGTCATTGCAGCAAAACCGACACCGATATGTCACTGAAAGTTCTGTAGATGATACACTAGTGGACCCAGATAGTTCGTCTGTCGTCATGTCAGAAGGAGCAGGAACCAGGAATGAAGATGTCTTCGTGGAAAGAGATGTTTCTTCTGGTGATGAGTTCACAGGCTTGTCGTTAAAACTGGTCGTAGTCGATTTTGGTAGAGGAGTCATTGGATCGAAATTACCATCCATCACAACGCCAATGGTAGCCACAAGAAATATATTTTGCAGTAAGTATCGCTGCGATAAAACGACCCTCTCCTTAAGCATGGAGATTTAATGTGGTAGGGATTAATCATACAACCATACATTTCATGCTGTTTTGCGATGTTTTTTGTACGAAATTACCATGTCAAAGTATCTGCAGGGATACGTTTTTCTGGCGGAGGTGAACCAACCTAAGAAGTCGATGGCGCTCCTGGTACCACACACGGATAAGTCCATAGTACGGCCGTAGATCCCATTAGCTCGGGAATGTCCAAAGACATTACAGATACTGAAATGTATGTCAACTGTAAAAGCTAGATGAGGCGATCCGTACCTCCACAGTTTTGTAGACGAACTGCTGATCCTCTAAAAGGAGCTATTATCAACTTGCCTCACCGCGCCTTTCCAACACATCCGACACACTGCCTGTTTCAAACTAAACTGAAGGGATGTGTACATTCCCAGGTCCATCTGTGCGAAATAAACCTACATCAGTTTTACACCAATACATAAATAGGTAATATAGCATAAGAAGTATATGGACTTTCTTTATTTAAGGTTTCCTTAAGGAAAAAAATCATCGTCTAACGAGTTAGGGTAAAAAAAAAATCTTTAAATGGTTTTATACACACAATATATTATACAGATAAATACATAAATGTCATAACACCAAAAAAATTCAGTCTCTGTTAATTTTTTTTAATGGTTCTCTGGAACTGATATCGTGTTGACTTCTTGTCCAGTCGTAGGAAGCAGATCACGATCCAAGGACGAGGCGCACCATTTGCACAGCAGCTGTGCGTTCCTCCACGTGCCTGTCCAGTCAGGTTTTGAACTGTCGCATACATGACGATGTGAATCGCCGTAAAGCTTCGTCAACTTGTGCAGTGAGGGAACTGTTTGTCAGAGATTTCAATTTCGCTATTGCACAAGTCGCTCAACCATTTTTTTTGCTCGTGTCCCGCCATGTAAACCGGTCCTTGCGGATCTTGTATCAGCAAGCTGCACAATACATTTCCCACAAAGTGTTACAGAATCATGCATTCGTCCCACTCCAGTCCGTCGTGGTACTTGGTTCAACCAGTCGTTCGTCTTCTTTCTTTTCTCGTCCAACAGTTTCCAATAATAAGGAGGTCGGAAGGAGCACGTCCACGTTTTACCATCTTCGTCGTAGGACACTGCGATCTCCTGGAGCCAATAGCAGCTCTGGCACTGGAAGCCTTGCAAATTACAGTACATCCTGCTGCTGTCTATGCTCGAAGTTGACTAAACAGACATCGCTAATGGCCCATCGTATCTATGCTCTCGGAGGCATTTACGAAAGTATTTTGACAACTTTGTCTCGACAATTGTACTATGTGAGTCGGGCGTGAAGTATCAAGCAGAAAGTGTACGTGTTGGCAGGAATATTTACATGCGTAGTGAATTCGATCCTGCTGTCGATCACATTCGGTCTGATAAGCTCGTCCTGTTTACTCACAAATACCATGAGCAGAGTCAAGCGCTTGAAGGAATCTGAGCTCATTATCTGGGATTGGATGCGCTCATAATATGCATTTTTAATTGAGTATACATTTGATATGCCAGCAGGTATTGGCCATTTTCAAAGTTCATGTTCATGTCCACATACGGATAGTTTTCCCTATTCAAATATATTTTCACATTTTCTATTTAACATTTGTCGAAGTACGTAAATTTCACTCTCACAGTGTGCTGTCATCTGGTATGTAGTCCTACGATGATGTACCTCGTTTTATCTGTGCAAAGCTGGACTTCACCATCCAGTTGATGGGTTGACTTGCGGGTAATCCAGAGTAGGTCTCGAGACTTCACGACCGGAAAGCCACATTGAGGTTTTTGCTATATTCCACATTATTCAACATAATATTGATGCGTTCTGTAGTATTCAACTGAACAAGATGCAAATTCCATCCGAAAGACGAACGAACACGGATGCGAAGACACAAGTGCCCGCAGTTCCACATGTTCGGCGTCTACTCCATCTCATAGTTGTAAGTCGGTTTGGATTTTTTCAGGTACAGTCGCAGCTCGGGTGCATGACGCAAGTCACTGAAACTCTTGTAGCAGTCTGCATATTTGTCATGTTTGACATAAGTTATGCAGTGTGTATTGGGCCCAGCTGTCATTTTCAGATTAATTATGGCACACTCATTACATTATGGTATAGGGGGCAGGTTATCTCGCATGAGCACTCTAAAATTAGATATCTCCAATTTGCATGCAAACAGTTCCAAATTCACTTTCGTGGGCAGTCGTTTCGGTAGAGATTTCATTATCGCCTCCTCCTTCTGCATCGCTTTTGCACAACTTCACCTCATACTGGGTATGGCCTTAGATAGAGGCCTGAGACATTTTTTTTTACCAATGGCGATAGCTTTCATATTTGCATTATGACTTTGGGCCTCGGACAACTGCTTCTGTACGTTCGATCCTGTGTTGACGGCTTGGAAGATACCGATCATGCCGCCAATTAGACCCCGAGGGCTCCGAGTGTAGGCAAAAGTAGTGGAAAAATTCCGCCGGAACATTTTTCTTGGTCTTGCATGCTTTTCTTCCCTTTTTTACCACTTCATGTTTATGTCTTGCGCCTTCCACTTGCTCTTTGAACCCATGCCCGTCTTTTATTTGGCAATCATCACATTATAAATGCCCTACACTGCCATATTTTCTTCGAAACCAGTTATCTGATGATTTTCTTATGTCGTCGGCCATCTGTGTAAGTATCTTGTATCTCTGGTGTCGGGTTTCTAGATCCTTGTACTGGGAATAGGCGATGCCATGTTGCTTGCACACCTCCTTCAGTGTGTTGATGCCTGTATCGCCGCGTGCCAAAATTTTACATAGCTTGGTTCCCGGCCTGCAGAACTTGTATCCAGGAATGTGCAACTCGAATGATAGATTTTTGATCAGCGTATCGACGATCCCACTTTCAGATATGGTCTCACTCCTTCGAGATATCATGGTTAACTGACCTAAAAACTTATAAATACGCTCATTTTATACATTTCTTATTCAGTATCATTCTAGAGCCGAAGCAGTATGGATGTATCACATATTCAGATATATTATTTCAATGCAAACACTGCCAGATAGTTTATTCTGAGTGATAATTTGAAGAGACATTATATTATCAAGAAAATGTGCTTAATGTCATCGAGAGGCTTGTTTATTGTACTTCCTCTTCTTCATCATTAACATCCAATGCATGCTATTTATAAACCAAGCAAAAGAAACAGTTAACAGATCGTTAAGCAAAAGGTTACTCTACCCATATGCATTAATGCTGAAGATGAAGTTATCTCCCACGAATCGCGACATGGAAGCCTTTTTCCGAAATAGTGAGGTGCATCATCTCAGGATCATCGATTTGCGGGAAAACACGTGTCCTACTAAGCATGAAGGAAATAGAGAATGCTCTTATGTTCAAGAAAGTTTACCTTTATTCCAAATCTCTCCAACAACCAAAATACCAGCGACTGACACGAGTACTGTAGACCGTAGATGGGATTCAATATTTCCCTTGCAGCTATAACGAGACCGCCGTGCCACCCAGCGAATCATTGTCAAATTCGGTGTTTGTTTTCGACAATGTGGCATGTGAAAAAAGGACTTTCATCCAGGAGTACTTTAGCATAGGATGACATGCGAACATGGACAACGTGTACTTTGGCCAGACTTAATCACGCATACCCAAACAACTGCTTCATGATAATGTGCCAGTGCTGTTTCGCATGGACGATATGAATTTGTGGTATGCGTACGGCGACCACGCAATATAGACATGGCATTATCAGATTTAAAGACTCTGTGTTCTTTGTGCTGGAAATACAAGTATGGATTTTTGGTGATCGTAAAAGACCGGCCTATATAATGTCAGGTACCGACGTGGATTCAATCAGTCCATCGTCGACTGTCGATAATTAATAACAGCATATCTAAATTCAGGCAGAGTAGCTTCAAGCTGCGGCTTGACAAAGACGAATATGGAGGTTGTCTCATACCAAGAAACAATGGAACTTGCGATACTGGTAGAAGAATAATTCGAAACGGTGGCGAAACCGAACTATCCGGAGATGCTGCTACTAAACATTTCGTCCTCGCAACTGGAAATGGCGTCATTTCAGATTTATGCAATGCGTTGGCTGATCAGAGCAAATTCTTTCGCACTTACTTGTCCGAGCTTGGGGCGAAGATGGATCGTGTGAAGGCCGAGATCGTTCACGATTTGATGGCAATGGACGAGCATATAATGAGTATTTAGAGGCAAATTACCGACAGACTGAATGTGGCCTCTCCACAATGTGAAGGGAAACGAAAAGTGTTTAAAAATTCAATACAGCATACATTCGCTGCCTCGATTTCTCACCTCACCACAGAAATGGGTATTCAAAACCATTTCAAGAGCATTTTAAATATCTGCAGCAAACGCCTAGAAAGGATCGAAAATTATTTCTGGGAGACTCACGACTAAGCCTAAAAAGAGAGTAGCTGCAACGATTTTTATGCAGTGCGATGACGGACTTTGCTAGCGAACTGCATCTATTGTTACAGTCGGTTCACTCGAAGTATTTGCTCGCCAAGGGAGTTAGAATTTCGTGCGACCTTATAAATGAAGAAATCTTTAAGCCCATTACTCACAGTATCGATGTACTCAGGGAGAGCGATGGAGCGCCCATAGTCGTGAAGACCGAAGCCAACGATACTGCTGAGCCTATGAAGAAACGTAATCATGATGATGTACAAACGGATCGTGATGAAGGATCGGATGTGGATTTGGCACACAAGAAAACATGTATGGAAGAAAGCCCTGAAATTTAATGCTTTGGCTCGACTATACTTACGATCATACACATTTTGTAATAATAATTCGATGTACGGTGTACACAGGCATAATGATAATTGGTTCCTTGGTGCTTATGAAATAGAGTTTCAACCAGGTGGATAATCAAAGTAGGCGATTACAAAACGCGTGGAATACCCGGGCTTTACGAACTTATATTTCGCAAGGAGCCAAGGGAGTTTACAGAATCTGACCTGCTGGAATAAAAGACAGTGTTTGAACTCACGCAAACACATTACCAAGATAACAATCCCTAGACCGGTGCTTATAAGGAAGAAGATCTAAAAAAAATCGCTATTCTCGCAGACTTCTTCAACTATCAAATGTGTCCACACAAAGTCTCTTTTGTTCGCCATTTTGTAAAATATGTAGTATCAGACGTGAAATTGAAATTATTTTATATCTCTGAAAAAACAAACAGTTTCTACCGAATTGGGAAACAAGTATCACTATGGCAGGCCACGTAAAAAGATGAACTTTGATAGTGTCGGACACAAACATATTCAAAATGGAGACCATATAAACTTTTAGTTCAAAATTGTATACGTAAAGCCTTATTTATCCGCCATTTTGTAAGATACACCCAAATTAAACAGTGCAATTTTTTTGTCTTTTTTCAGGAAACAGTTAACCAATTTATTTTAAATTTGGTGAAGAATTTGTACTGTGGTATTCCATGTTAATTTTTTGGTTTTCAAGTGTGACTCTTATGTTCCGAATGGGCCTATACAGACATTTTAGCTTAGAGTGCTGTGTACTGTAAACTATGTAATGGATTTAAATTTAACTTTGTATATTGTATCTATGACGATCATTGAATGTACGAATATATAAACTTTTTGTCCTCCGTTTATGAAGATCGTCACATGAACAATATATTTTTATGCCATATCTCGAGGACCAATAAACCGATTCATACAAAAATTTAACTAAGTATTGCTGAAGTAGGATATGTAAATTAACATTGGTTGTTGTGCGGCAGGCATGTTTTAATAGCGTTTGTATAAATAATTTAGTTAAATTGTTTATATCAATAAAAGGTTTCAACCAAATTCAACAAAATTTGCACGCAAGCATTGTTTATTAGAAGCATTATTTATGCATACAGAGATTCTCTGTTGCGGGATTTTTTGCAAAATAGGTTCATGAGAGTAAATTAAAAATTTTTCTATATTTCCGGAACAATTCAACTAATTCACACCAAATTTTGCACAACGACAGAAGGCCATGTAAAGTTACATTGTTTAAATATAGCCAGACATTTGTTTTCAAAATGGCGGCCATATAAAAATTTTGATACTTTGGGTATAACAATTTCCCATAATTCAATCAAACTTAATATGTTGAAAATATATATTAGAAACTTTGTATACAGAACCACTTTTTAGGCAGTTTTATAAGATATCCCTATTTATAAATAAAAAGATTATATGTCTTATCTCAGAAACCATTCAATTGATTTCCACCAAATTTGTCATACAAGTATCGTTACAGTTGGCAATGTAAACTTATGTGTTTTTGGTGGCTCGGCTGCTTATTTTCATAATGATTGACATGTAAATATTTTAGGTTAGTAAACCATATCATTCAATACATTATACTGATTATATTCTAAGTTGATTCTCGGAATCCTATTTCCGTGATGCAGTTGATTGCAGGCTAGCTTAATTTTACTAGTTTTCATGAATTTTAATCCCGGGTAAGTCACTCGTTATTTTTAATGTCTTGATACGGTTTCCCATGTATCTGGTCTCATTTATAATGTTATTGCTGTCATTGAAACGTCAACGCCTACCGGACATCTAAGCTACTAAAAACTTCAATAAATTTATTTGCATAGTCTCATTAGTTATCAGTAACTAATTGTTTTAATGTAAAGTGCGGTTTCCTGAAAAGCAATCTATCTTTTTTTTCTTAGCCTATTGTGAACAAGATGTACATATCTTGTTAGAAATAATAGTTCCATGAGGGGGTTGGGGGAGTGGTGTAAAGCCCACTTTCTAAGTGAACATCTCCTGTTCTTCAAATAATGAAGGTAACAAAAAATCGTTCAAACAAAAGATGATATTTGTTAGGTGCATTAACTATTTAAAGTTATAACTAACTGAAGTAAGAGTTTACAACTGACATAAAGCTTAATTAAACAAAACCCTGTAAGTGGGCTTTTTTCTCTGCCCAAACATATAATAAGGTCCATGTTATTAAAGGTTTCTAAGATCAGCCTGAGTAGAAAACCATTTAAATACAATTAACAGAATATCATTTTCCTCGCACTTTGCGACTACAAAAAATATTGTATTCGAAAATATAAAAATTAGTCATATCAAAACACTGACACATGATAAAAATTGTTGCTAGCATTGTTAAACTTAACTTCAGGAAATTATCGTGCCAATATTTATTAAAAATAAACAAGAATAGCAAAACAGTTAATCGAACATATAGAAAAATGAGTAACATTTTGTTACAATAAAAAAATTTAAGTTGTGTACATGATGTCACGAAATTTTCAAACGAAACATCTTTTGAATGAACAAAAACCAATTTGAGTAAAAAAAAAAACCTAGCAACAGTCACAGCAAATGTAATATTCCTTGTCGTGTTTTGTAAGTCGGACACATTATTAATGTACGCAAAAATAACCCTTTTTGCAAGCCCGCATTTCAGCCTGTTAGTCTTCTCTGCAAGCGACACAACACCAACTTTGTGTTGTGGTAACTGATGTTGAAGTTTGTAAAGTTCCAGTAACAGCTTGTGAAGGTGCAGAAGTTGTTGATGATGCAGCAGTATATTTCTCTGAAGCTAACACGGATGTTGATGGTTGGTGTATTGGTGCGACAACATCCTCCAACTGATTGGTGCTTCCGTCATTGTCGGTGACTCTTGTAAACAGTTTTCTTGCCAACTTGTGTGCTTTTTAGTTCTCGGCCTTCTTGTGAGGAACTCCAGGTGTTTTCTTTACTGTCTTGTATGGTGTTGGCAAAATTTTTAGAAAGGGGGCCTTTACCTTCTCATTTCTGCATTTATGATCTAGTACTGCCAACTTTTCAGAGAGAGGTGTTTCATCATTTGATTCCTGTTCTTCATGGTACGTGACAGTACTGGGGGTGAAGGCTACTTCAGGAATCACTTTAAGATATCGAATTGATGAATTTCGGTTGCACGAAAACCATTTATTTGTTAAGTTGCTAACAGTCATGGAATTGCTCCAAACAGGAGTGAATACTTCAGAGAAAGTGGGCTTTGTCAATCTCCGGTCAGGGTCTCGGTCTCACTAATGTAGCAGTTCAGAATCCAAATTATGTTTGAAAGAGGACGGAACACCGATTTGTCAAGTGGCTCTAATTCATGGGTGGTATTGCTTGGTAAACAGAACATACTTATGGGATATTCTTTGCTTTCTCTACAATCGATATGTCCAGATGAGATGTTGCCCCATCTATTACAAGTAAAGTTTGACATGCAAGTTTTAATTTTGCAAAATGTTCCAGCCATTGGATAAAATCTTTATTGACATTAACCACTTTGGTGTCATCATTTTTTGTGATCCTGGAGGAAGTTCATGTTTGAAAGTCTTCCTGTACATCTTTCTTTTAAACAAAATCATGGGGGGAATCTCAGCTCCCAAGGCAATAACACACGCAACAGCTGTCAAATTCTCAGCATGGTGATGAGATACAAGATATCCACGTTTGGATCCCTTAAGCACGGGGACATTTTGCTGGTGATGCAATGCCGAGCAAACCCCTTTATCGTCTATATTAAATATGTTCTGAGGGCGTCAATTAAGGTCACATTGGGTAATGACAGCGCCGAGTTTAATAAAATAATCCTTAACAATTACAGAAATAAATTTCTGATCACTTGCAACGTTCATTGGCTGGACATTTCTTCTAGAAATACGCGGGTATCGTTTCATGAGGCCACGAAACCATTCTCCACTAGCTAATTTTTATGCTTTCTTGAAAGGATGTTTGATCTTGTGTTTCTCCAGGAATTTGAAAACAAACCTACGCAATAGTACTGCCATTAGTAGACATCCCAAATTAGCAAAGTGAACAATCTTTTCTTAAAGATCCTTCTCTTGATATTTAATAAGAATCTTATGAAAACCCAATTTTCTTTCGGAGCTCCCAGACTTTAAATTATTTCTTAAAGTTCTACGAGGGATACAACAGTTTTTTTTCAACATACATTTGAGATATATCTTTTCTTAGCAACTCTAAAGCTGTGGGTCTAGTTACTCTAAGGCCTCTGCATTTCTTACTCATTTTGACAATCAGAAACATAAATAAAAACGTTCTCTATAAATTAAACTTTGGGTTTAACCATCCCGTTGCTGCAGTTATTCTCTTTGAACTTAAATAAACAAAGGCGTGTAATAGAATCACAACTAAAGGAACACTGCAACAATAATGCCCAAATTATAACTCATGCTCGCGTATTTAAGTATTAAAATATGCTATAGAAATGTATTCAGTTTTAAAGTTATCTGTCAAATGAGTTTCAGAGGGAATTTCAGTCGCTAACTAGAATTGAGATAATTAGCAATAACAAATTTTTTCTGACATTTTATTTAATTCGGCTGTGATAGGACATAGACAACGTTTGGTAGGTTAACAAGCATTATTGTTGTTTGTTTGATTGACCTGTTATCATATCTGTAGACGTAACTAGAAACTTATCAATCATTCACTTTCGATGATTATGCAGGATATGTAAAAGAATTAATTGGATCAATGTTACCTTTAAACCATTTAACGAGTCGAATACTATGACCTATTACAGTCAACATATTAGCAGTTAACTTGACAGTAATTTTACGTTTCAAAAATTAAAAATCTTAAATGCAGCCGGATGTTCTACCTCAAAGTGTAAAAATAATCATAATAACTGGCGTATGGAGTGCATATTATGTAGTCCATTTTTATTCTAATTTTGAGAAATTTTGGGTATGCGTATATCTAGATCTCCCTTCCTCTGCTTAGGTAAGCCCCTGACATTGACTACTGTCATCGTATAGAATAAAGCTACACTTTAGTTAATCAATTAAACATTGATAAACAAAAAAAACTTGTTGGTTACTGCAGGAACTAAGCCGTTGACATGTACGTTTGAGGTTATCCCGTCATTTTCGTTTACGTCCTAACTGATCACAATCATGTCATTTAATTGCTAATTTGATACACAATACGATAAAAATAGTAACTAATTCTAATACATCATTGACACTGAAATAGAACAACATTACTCTGACAGAAATGTATAAAAACTGAAATCTTTTTACCTTTCTGTACTTCTTCCGTGTCTGCTACGCAAACAACGAAATTCACCGTCTTCTCGTGTCCACCGCTAGATGGAAGTCTAGGGAGGTAACAGGGTAGGTATGATGGCCAAAGGATAGAAAGTGGCAAATATGTAAATAAGTGCTTGGGCCTTATTACCTGCTGTCCCAACCCAATATTCTGCCAACCTTGACAAACAAAGTCCAACCGTTGGCCCAACGTATGTTGATGCTGGTGTTATCAGATGGGGGTTTGAGTAGTAGTAAATTGAATGTCTGGGGCTGAGGCTACAGGCTTCAGAGCCATATGAAGTCATCCGCCATCTTGAATTGCATCATGGCAGCTATCTTGGAAGACCTTGACCTCTGTCTGTCGTCTTGTTTTCATCCGTCATCTTGTTTCTAGTATGTTCCAGTTCATGCTCAGTCTATCTGCCTTTGTAATTTATGTTCTGTCATTCCACAACCTCATCTAGTTTCTTTATGCGCTATCATTCCTTCTTGCATGTCTCTCTTCATTTATAACTGCCAGAGTGTCTGACCAGTGTCCACCATTTTGGATGTTGTCTGGTGTAGGCCACCATATTGATTCTGCCATCGTCCGCTAGGTGTCACTGGTGTTGACCGCCAAATTGGATGTAGCCTCCTCTTGTTGTCCAGCAGAGGCGCCATATTATTTTCCCTATAGCTAGGAGCGCAGCTGTAGCCTGATGTGATAATCTGATAGGAGGACTAGTGTCTACTGGATGCTAAGGACGATGTGCCATGTGCTTTATGCAGACACTTTTCTTCATTGACATGATATGGATTAATATATTATAAAATACTGTGGGGTGAGGAGCGGCGAACAGCCGGGACTTGGATTGGTAAGCAGACATCCTAGTCGACTGAGCAATTAGCACAAGGACACCAGCACAAGTTTAGAGGATGATATATAGTAATATCCACAGAATTTTTTCCATTAAATATTGTAGACTTGGGTAGTTCTATTCGAGAGAAATTTATACATGCTAGATATTAATGTCAACTCTACTTCCATTATTTTGTCTATTGTATGACAAAACCTAAAAAACAATGTTTTTTCTTAGCGAATGACCATTTAATTTTCTTTAATTTTGCAGTAATAGTGTGTACTGGTGTCATGCCTGTTCAAGCATAGGTTTATCCCTTTTTTTTTTCACGTACCATACCAAGACATTGTAAATTATGTTACATATTTTAAGCAATGTCTCATTATCTGAAAAATAGTTTTTTTTCTGAGTGTATCATCTGAAGTAAGAAAAAAAATACATAAGAATTAGTTGTAAGTTATGTATAAGTTATGTTTATTCTCAACAAATAATTTGTAGTACCAACGTATGAGTTAATACAAAAATTTCAAACAGTTTGTCGAATGTGTCTATATGATTGTGTGTATATATATATATTTGCACTTGCCTAATTATTAAGAATAAAGCAAATGCAAAGTAAAAACACATTTACTGGAAAATATCGTTAATATAAATAAAATACTTACTCATTGTTAAGTGTAGCGGTTATTTAACATCTCACAAATATAAAAATTATAATTTTAAAAAACTATTTTATTAAATACCATGGTTTTAAAAGAAATTACAAGCATAGTACCATTTTCTTCAGCAATGGCTTTCAAGGTGGCTGTCCTAGAAGTCTTTGTCCTTCTTGCAGTGACACTTTACCATCAGCATAACTGCTGTTAAACAGCCATGAACATGATTCCTCGTACTTGGGAGGAAGGGCTATACACTATGCTAGCAAACACCACCGAGGTTTCAATACTATATAATTGGGTAAATTATAATATTTGCTATAAATAAAGATCCTAGTAATGCTTCAATAATAATGTACAGATAGTTAATGACGCAGAAAAAAGAAATCTTCCCAACTAAAAAAATCAAAGCTAACATAAGAGCACACAAAGAAAATGGCGACAGAAGAAGAGTGCAGTATATAGGTAGAGGAAAAAATATAAGTTGGGTGCAGTGCATAAATAAAGGAGGGAATGCAAGAATGATATACCACCAGTAACTGAAGTGCGTGTGTGTGTGACATGAATAACATTTCAATTTTAAACACATGTTAGGATAAACATTTAAACCTCTAGGAAATAGTTTTAACCCAGGTCGGAGCATTTGCCAAATCCTGTGCACAAGTACGCATGAGAAAATATGGAAGTGAAAAAGCAGACAAATCACATGTATGTAAAAATTGTTATGGCCCTTCAGTAATATAATTTCAGAAACCATAATAAGATAATAACATTTAAATATAATAATCCACAATCCTACTAATATTATAAATGCGAAAGTCTGTGTGTATGTTTGTTACCATTCAGCTCCATAACGGCAAAACAGATTTTGATGAAATTTGATGTGTTGGTGCATTAGGTTCTGGAATAGGACATAGGATGCATTTATCACAGAAATTGTACGGTTCCTGTGGATTATCATTAAAAAATAATCCTTCAACGGATGGGAACGTGATCATAATATTATTTTCCTCTGGTGTCAAAGTTTATCAGGCGGGCCCGAAGACCTCTGAAATGGTTTAACGACTGCTATCAATCGATAAAAACAGGGGCCGAATATTTAACGTGCCCTCCGAAGCCCGGAAGCGTTAAGATGTTATGCCACTAAACGGTCACCCATCCAAATGTGTGCCGCTGGGAACGTTGCTTAAATTTGGTGATCGATTAAGATCCCTCAGCCAAGCGCAAAAAGTAGTACCTAAGTACACTTATTTCTAAAACTACAACTTGATGAAACTCGCGTTTTGATTTTAATACATCGACGCTGGAAAGCGGAAATGTAGCAACTACGCGATATCTGGACAGATACACTCCAAAAACAATACCCTACTTCTTGGCTATCGAGTAAAAAGAATCTCCTTCCTTTTGAGTTGCCATAATTAGTTAAAAACCTAAGCCAACATAGTATAATTTTATAATTCTGTTTTCTCATAAATTAATTGTGTTGTCCCAATTTATTAATTACTATATCACTGTAAAACTCAATTGTACCCGGGCGAAGCCGGGCCGGTTCGCTAGTCGCTAATATAAAGCATGTGTAACCCATCGTGATAATATTTTTTTCGTTCACTGTCAGTAATACTAATATTGGGAAAACACACTCTGAAGTCAGAAATAACCGATCATAAAACTACCATATCTGGAGCATTCTTTTTCTGTGCGAATGTAAGATGGGATCTGTGCTGTACCCAGTAGCAATTTTTGGTTTTGCCAACGTAAGCCCAACATTTGCTCCAAGGTTGGGCCAACGTTGGAAAAATTACGTTGGCCTAACATCAAAATGACACCCGGGCATACGTTGGTTCAAACGTTATATTTTCAGTTGGACGCCAATTAAAATAGAACATGTTTCCAACGAAACACGAACTTTTTATTTACTACATTGGCCCAACATTATGATTTCAGTTGGTTGCCAACCAAAATAGATCGTATTTCCAACCAAAAACCAACCTGCTATGTTCACCACTTTCCACATCTGGATATAATTAGGGAACTATTGTGTTACATATACGACGCCAACTGATTATCTTAGTTTTGTCTCCAATAGCAAAATTTGATTGGGCCAAAATTGGCCCAACCTGTAGATCTACCGTTAGGCAAATGTTGGCATATTACATCTGCCCAACGCAGAAATGTCCCTCTGGTTTAAGATGGCCCAACATGACTTTTATGTTGGTTGCCAATTGTAACACAAAGTTGGCAGTAGAATGGTTAACTGCATATGGGAACAATGTATTTCAAATGGGGAAAAACTGGCATCTGTCACCAGCGCCGGCGCCGGCCACCATGTTGTGACGTTATCCAAACGCCACTTAGGATATGACTGACCTTGACCTATGACCGTGACAGACCCTATGCCCATGATTTTGAGTTACTTTGAGACCAAAAAAATCCCAAAAAAAAAAAATGCAAAAAAAATGTAATAAAATTTTTAAAAAATTTAAAAAGTTAAAAAAATATTTTAAAAAGGTTTTCAAGTTGTGCAAGTAGGAGGTCAGGGGTTCGATCACATGTGGATCGATGAAGCTCCCGTCACGACTGGCCCTCGTCAGGTCAACCGGTGCCAATCTCGCCAGCCATGTTAACGACCGGCGACCCATGCCAATGACCTTAACTGAACTTGAATCCAAAAATACTATAACTTATAAAGACAATTTAAAATGTGTGAATAATTCCAAAACATTTAAGAAATTTATAAAAAACAAATATTTATAAATTTGATTTAAAACACATTTCCGAAGTTTCCCCCAGCACCACGTCCAGCAGACGACCGACTCCCTCAACTCCCTTAACCAATACTCATTCCATTGCAGTCATCTTGGTTTTTTCGTTCGTCATTGTTTATACATTTCTGGAGGACATCATCTTGGTTTTTTCGTTTGTCATTTGTTTATACATTGCTGGAGGATGCCATCTTAGATTTCATATGTTTTCAACACCTAGGTGGTGCTGGTGTTTTAATTCACCCTCCATGCGAGATGTCAATTTAGCCACCAGGTTACAGCCATATTTGTTTAGGTTTTTAAAATATAGATTGCTCTGTCGGCTCACTCTATGTTGGATTCTATTTCAAACACATAGGTGGCATTAATTTCTCGATTTCACTGCAAGGCGAGCTGCAGCAACCATCCACTCTCTCGATTCAGCCTCTTTCTGAGAAGCATAAGGAACTGTAAAAGTAAATTGAACACACAATAATATGTACATATATAAATTTAGTTTATTTACTTATTATATACATTCTATTTTTATTATTTATTTGTACATGCTTTCTTTACATTTCTCAGATGTTTGCAGATCATGGATAGAAATGAACAGTCTCATGCGATATATCCCCGTTCCTTCAGTTTACTAATTATTGAAGATATCTCTACAATGGACGTGACTTTGCAACGTAATGTGGAGACATTGTGAGGCAGGGTGACCAACTATTGAAGCGACGTATCCCGCCAAATGAAGATGTTATGTCAGCGCCAGGTAGAAACAGCCAAGAACTCACAAAGGCCACAAAGCAGACTTAGCATGGAGAATTTCAATTACTCAAGTTTACTTTTTATTGTTGGAATCTCAAATTTTTACGTGATCATACTCTGTTGTTTTAGTTTGTTTGTCCTAAATTCAAAGGATATATGCTTTAGAAATATTTCATAATTCATTGATTATTTTTTATCATAACAATAGGCTGAAATTAAAATTGTAAATTTAAGTAATGCCATTATTTAAATAGTTGGCATGTAACGTTATATCACATTTTTGAAATTTCTTTCCTAGCTGTAGTTTGTATTGGAGTATAATTTAGTGGCGTGGTATGTAACATTTCAAATTAATTACACATTTATTTAATATTTTTTGTATTTGTTTTTCACGCTACACAACGTGTAATGTATACAATTTTCTCTGTTTAACTCAATTCATGTCACAAGCCACTTAATTTAATTTCGTATTTCATTTTGATATTTAAAATAGATAGCATAATGTTGATTTATTATGTTTAGGAATGTTAAAACGTGCTTCTTTATGCATTTTTTATCATTCCCCCTTTTTGTTTAAAGGGAAAATTGTAATGGTTTCAATATATTTTGTATGAATACAATATGAAAGGAAGTTTCAATTAACAATGTTTTTATTAAGAAGTTTGGTAGTGAAAGGAAAATTTGACATAATGTTTTATGTTAACTTAGACGACTGAAGATTTTGATGAAAACACAACTCTAGCAAGTCTAGAAGAGCCACAAATATTAAATTATGTTTGCAGACAATTATAAAGTAGTGAAAACGGCAACTGTAGATGTATTTGGCATGTAGGAGGACAAGTGCTAGGAGGCTGAGATGCCAAGGTGCCCCATCCGCTATTTTTTATGCCCCCGACATATACCTTTCGGCCATCTTGGGTAACATAACATTCACCACCTTGGTTGTCCTTGACCTTTCCACCATGTTGAATGATGTCGTCACCATCATGTTATTAACACCATCTGCCATCTTATTTCTGCTACCTACCATCTTGTCCATTATTTTGTTTGCTGCTATCCACCATCTTGTTTCTACCTGTTATTTGTTTACATCGACCACTGCCAGAGGGGCACCAATCATCTTATATGTGTTCTGGAGTTAAACACCAGGAGTGCTGCTGTTTTTATTTAATTTCCAGAGCTCAAAATATTGCCTGTATGATGGTATGGTAGAACTGCCGGACCTTGTATTGGTATACATGCACCCTGGCCTTCTGAGCTACCAAGACATGTGAAAACTGTAGTGTTTACGTGATGTATATATATATATATATATAATTACAACATTCAATTATTCTATTTAAAAATCTCTACATTTTCCTATTTTAATTATTTACTAATTGTGATGAAATCAAATGTACAATAGACCAGAAGCTTGGACATGCACTGAGTCGTATTATTCAAAAACCACTGCATCGAAACCACCCGAAAGTTAATATATTACATTTGCACAAGTATATAATATTTTTAAATTGCAAATCGACGGAAAGTGGGGTATAAAATATTTGTTTCAATCAAAGTATTTATTTCAATAAAATAAAATTTAAGTAGCTTCATGGTGTCTTGGATGAACTGTATCACTCCCCATGCCCTAATACCAAGCCATGTGCCGCTGGTCGCATTGTGTAAGCGCACATGCGACTACGACAGTGTATCCTATTGCTCTTATCACATCATGCTCGCCCACTGTGAACCCGAGAATGCTGCAAGCAGAGAGATAATCACCTCCGTTCCCAGCTTCACTGCATCACTGTAGTCGACTGGCAGGAGTCTTGGCCTGCTAAATGTATGATAAGAAAAACATACACTAATTTGGGGATCGCTGTAGTGATACACTCTTCATTTTTTTTTCTAGGAAACTGATATAATTATGAATAGTTCCACTTACGCCTCTTCTGAAGCAAAAAATATGTAATCTACCCTGAAAAAAATATTATCCAGTCCAGACATATTCCAACAAAATATTAATGAGTAATTGAGCACGATTGAAAACTACTCCCTCTAAGTCCATGAACATAAACTCCACCAGATTCCCATAATTTAAATTGCAATGCTTGACTTGAGCAGAAATATGTGAAAGAGAAGAGTAGACACACTGAATTTCCCCTCTCGCATAATTGTCGATCAACAAAATCGCTCCATATGTGCATCGAACGATATATAAGACCACTGATTGTTTCAATTTGCGAGCCAAGCAGTCAATAACCGAACTATTTTCAAATTTGTCAGATCATATATATTAGTTTCCCAGACTTACCGTACAATAAACTCACTCCATCAATGAGCCTGAATATTTTTACATGCATCATTTATCTACAAGATAGTATAAATCAGTTGATTCTGCGTCCCCCGCCCCAGACATTTCGTCCAATATAATCGATGAATTTGTGTACCGAACTATTTTCGTATTTATAAGTCTGCTGCCAAATACTATAAACTGGCCGCATCTGCCTGACCTTCCACCATTTTGGCATCTGTGCCCACGAGCGACACCTGTATCAGATCAAGCATCTACGAGATCTTCAGACTTCCTTTTCATCTATATTAGCTTTCTGGTTAATACCAATTTTGAACTTTTACATGCCAAATGAAGCCGTACTTACCGAATATACTGGAGTCTATATTTCTAAAATATTAAGTGCCATTAATATAAATAAATGTTGTTTATGATGTACATAAATAAATCGACGAAACATATAATTATTTATTTTGTAACACACTGAAATTAATTTCAAGTGGCAAGTAGGCAGGGTCCTTAATGTTTCCGCGCCACGCATCTTTGATGCGCAGCAATCGCTTTCAAGCCACATTCTGAAATTGTTTTAATAGTGCATGCTATCTCTTCAGAGTCATCACCCCGCCCTTGCACATAGCGCGTGTGTAAGTACAAAACGCAAATAAATACAAAAATGCTGCAGTGCTACATACAATAATTTCTTTTCAAACACTCTGAATCTTGGTGCACGGACCATGCAGGTGATCCCTTTATGTGTCAAACTCAAACCGCGTCCCTAACGCGCTGGAAATGGAAGGCTGCTTTTAAGCTATGTTCGGGATGCCTTAAATGGTTTGTATATAGTGTGATATGTCTACGAAGTCATTACCCACCCTTGTGTGCGCCCTTAATCACAAAGGTGACAAGAGATGTGTTCGTGTAGTTTGCTCTTTCTGCTACTGCTGTTATCTTAAGG
Organism: Clitarchus hookeri; assembly: GCA_002778355.1. Lineage (NCBI taxonomy): Eukaryota > Metazoa > Arthropoda > Insecta > Phasmatodea > Phasmatidae > Clitarchus > Clitarchus hookeri. The sequence continues at coordinate 139,596 of NQII01002838.1, read as the reverse complement.
CTCTTTTAATGCTCTCTGGAGTTCGTGATAACGGAAGCATTTTGTTGGTTTGTTGTTCGGGTGGCGGGAGCACTGCGCTTTCTGCCGTTGCCCGCCGAGGAGGGAGAGAGGCGCAGGGTGAGAGCAAGGACGTTGCCGCCAGAAGTTCCAAATATAAACATGTTTCTCTTTACCTGCTCGTTGATGTGGACGGTCTAATTGCTGTTAAAGGGTTTGGGGAAAACTTTCGTAAATAAAAATTTATTCTGGTAAAGAATCGTGGTGTGAAGATTTTATTTATTTTGTTTCTGTTTTGACCATCTATTCTTTCAAAATGATCAGTTGGTTAAGGTTAGCTCAAGTCTAGGCAAAACACAAATTATATAGTAGAACAATCGTTTACCAGCCTCTTTCTTGTCCGACATAATTAATCAACGCTAAGTGGAGATGTCGAACATCTACTTCATTATCTTCTTCACCGGACTAATATTTTTGAGCGATAACTGCTTCTAACACATTCCCAATCTCTCGTCTACGCACCATATTCAACACAACTCACTCAATATTTGCTCTTTATTGTTCGGGTGGTGATAGTTGAGAGCTACTGCTCTTTATGCTCCTTTCTTGCACCTAGCAGGATCTGGACTTGCTCTCGACAGCAGAGAGCAACGCCGCCCCAGCAAACCTAAAGGCGTATCTAATTCCTTACGAGGTGGCGTCGTGTGAGTGGCGGGCGGGAAGTTGCCCGCTCCCCCCAATGCCACGTGACCTGGCGTGGTAGCGATGGCGTGCAGACAGCTGCGTGCGCCGGTAGCAGGCCATCCCGCCGGCGTATCAATGTTTAATACCGGCAACGCCACAGCAGTAGCTCTCTGGTTCAGATACTGCGGATGGAAGCTCCACTATTATATTTTACTGCTAATCAAAATAAATATTAAATGCAATGTATTTATTATTAGGTGTAGTAACAACGAAACAATGCGCCCATTTTACAGAGTGTGATAAAAAGTTACCAGCTATTATACCTCCTTAAAAATTGTATATTCACCTGTACAACAAATATTTATGTTGACACAGAATAGTTTTAATAATAAAACCAAAAATATATGTTAGCAATACACAAAATAATCAGTGTTTATTTTTATTGTAAAAATTTTTATAACTTCAGGAAACGTCATTTACTTGCTTTAAAAAAGGGTTGTGGCCTAATATTAAAAAAATATTTAGTACATCACTTGTGCTTCGCTCAGTAGCTTGAATGCTGTGCTCCCGTAAATTGTTTTTTTTTTTTAATGAGTTTTTAGCTTTCAAGAATCAATCTCAATAGCCCCCAATGTGCAATGACATCTCTGCAAAGTTCGATTTTCCTTACAAACAAAAATTAATTGTACACATTATTTAACCAATTTAACAATAAAACAGAAGTATTTAAATAAGTTTTCATTGGGTTCACATCAATTTCTAATAATATTTTCTGTCAGAATAAAAAACAAGGGACATCGAAGATAGAGTTAATTTTATCTCACTTTCATTTACACGTCATTCACTATATTCACGAACGGAAATCCTTGAACGAAAACATACAAGAATATTCTGTACTTTCTTCTCGTCATAAAAACAAATCTTTCCTCAAACAATCAATAAACTGTTTAATTGATTATTTTCAACTTGCTTCTCTTTCATGTGTGTTATAAGGGTGGGGACTCTAGCTCAAAATTCAGTTGCGCTAAAAAAATTTCAATGTTTATTAAAATAAAGCAATAATAAAATTTTTTATAAAAACCATTCTATTTTTTAGTAGAAATAGAATTTTTTCTTCAAAATTCCTTTTTTTTTTNTAATAAAATTTTTTATAAAAACCATTCTATTTTTTAGTAGAAATAGAATTTTTTCTTCAAAATTCCTTTTTTTTTTTCTACATAAATCGTATTTTTTTAATACCACTTAATTTAAAACAAATTGTTATTATAATTAAGTAAACNTTTTTTTTTTCTACATAAATCGTATTTTTTTAATACCACTTAATTTAAAACAAATTGTTATTATAATTAAGTAAACCATTAACTAATTTTTCATTAAAATCTTGTCCCACAACGCCACAAAACATTTTTCCATTATGCCAATTTGGAAAAAAGATAGAAAATTGGCTCAAATTTCGAGCGGAGCTAAAATAAATTCAATTTTTAAAATAGTAAGCAAAATATTATCCAATTCTGTCAAAATTAAGCAAAAAATCATAAAGGTTTATAAAAACTAAGCAAATTTTATTAATATATTGCTCATTTTGGCAATTTTTTTAAATTGTGTTTATTCATAGGACTTTAGTGCAGTAAAACAAATTAAATTAATAAGAAAAAGTGACACAATGGAATAAACACAAAAATTAGAGAATTTTGTCATACAGTTATAAAAANAATTAAATTAATAAGAAAAAGTGACACAATGGAATAAACACAAAAATTAGAGAATTTTGTCATACAGTTATAAAAAAAAACTAAGGACAAAGTAGGCCAATAGTACTAGCGCAACTATTTTCCCATAGTGACACAGTAGAAAAACAAGAGAGGTATGAAGTGGTATACAAGTGGCACAATAAAGTGTAAGCAACGCCGCCACGGATGCTCATCCGTCCTTGAATTTACCAAGAAATAATATTCATGTTCAAGAGCAAGTGGTTGATCATGTTTAATTCATAATGGGATTTCAGCAAGTGGGATGCACTTGTGGAATAACTAGATGATATTACAACAAACATGTATTGGAATGTAAGTCGTTGACTTACATTACAGAGTTAACAAAATAATATTAAATTTAGACATTATTAAGAATTCCACCAGGCTGAAATTTTATACACTCTTGAAATTAAAATTAATCATTTTTTACAATACTGTTGTATTCCATATACAGGACGAATATAAAAGAATACTCCAAATTTGAAGGTCTATAATATCAAAACCAAGCAACATACAACCTTAATTGACCAATCAAATGAACCGTAGAACATTGTAGTTTATTTACAATATATTCATAAATGTGCAATGTGACCACCATGAGCGGCCCGAACGACATCTACGCGATAATCAATCTCGTTCCACGCTCTTGTCAGCATGTCCGGTGTTACGGTTTGGATGGCGTTCGTAACTCTCGGTTTGAGGTGGTGACGGGGTAGCGAACTCTCGTTCGACACGTCAATGTGAAGGGGATGGTCTGGTGTTTCCTTTATGGTGCGCCACCCCATTGGCACCTAGCTGTTCGCGGATACCTCAACGAGACATTGCGCAACACTGGATTGGTCTAGGAGGAGCAAAGGGTCAAATATTTCAAAACTTAGCTAAAGGAATTTCTTTAATAAAACTTTTCATAATATACAATCAAAAATTTTCGACAACATTAGAGTGAGTGAGCGAAGAGATTTGGGCGACTTTTAACATCGAGGTCTTGAGAACCGACGAGGGTGAACCAAGGTGTGTATAGAGCAGCTCNAGCGAAGAGATTTGGGCGACTCTTAACATCGAGGTCTTGAGAACCGACGAGGGTGAACCAAGGTATGTATAGAGCAGCTCCGGAATGCAAGGGCGGGGAAACGGGAGATCCCCGAGAAAATCCGCTGACCAGTGACATCGTCCGCCACGATTCCCACATGCGAATATCCGGGGGCGACCCACGTAGAGAACCGAACCCGGTTCGCCTTGGTTGGACGCTAGTAGTCTAACCACTACACGACCGCGGCCCCGGACATCAGAGTGAGATGTTAGTCAACGGATTTTGAACATTGGTACTGCGTACACTGAATTATTTCTGTTGTCGGGCCTACGGAATGACTATCTAATCTCTCATAACGTATATGGGAAAGAGTATGCTGCACCTTTGTGTGTCTTACCAGTCCGTACACGTGTTACCTTTATGCGTTAGTGCGGGTATAGATACATATAAACTGTAGGAATATAAAAAATGTTTTATTTTAGTAAAATTTTATAAGGTTATTAACCTAAACTAGGCGCGTGGTCATTGAACACCTAAGCGGCAATGGTTTAATGATATTAATAATATTGCATTAATTGATTTTATACGATACTACAGCAAATTGGTAGATGATATCGAAAGTTCCAAAATAGTACGAAACCAATTTGTATCCAGATTCCAGAACGAGCAGTTAGCAGTTTCCTCTGTCTGCTTGCAGTCGACGGTACTGTGTTCAGAACGGACAGTTAGTAAAGAATGAAGCTATTAAGCAAATATACAATAAGAAAAATTAAAAATGCAACTCGTAGATAAGATATTATGAGCATTACACTTACAAAGGGTGAAAAAGTTGTAGCACATTTTAGTTTGTGTTACATACTCATGTGGTTTATTACATGTATTCATTCTAGAGGTANTAGCACATTTTAGTTTGTGTTACATACTCATGTGGTTTATTACATGTATTCATTCTAGAGGTAATGATCTACTTTTGAATGTTATGCGTGTTCAAACATCATCGTAATATATAGTACATTTCCTCAAAAGCTATTTTGTATAGTTGTGTTAGGTTATGTGTGTGTTCAAACATCATCGTAATATATAGTACATTTCCTCAAAAGCTATTTTGTATAGTTGTGTTAGGTTATGTGTGTGTTCAAACATCATCGTAATATATAGTACATTTCCTCAAAAGCTATTTTGTATAGTTGTGTTAGGTTATGTGTGTGTTCAAACATCATCGTAATATATAGTACATTTCCTCAAAAGCTATTTTGTATAGTTGTGTTAGGTTATGTGTCTGTGGTTTCCATCTGTGCGTCATTCATGTAAATTTAACACATAGGACGCCATGTCTATGAAATTATTCGTCGTTTACTCCGGCTAGCAGACAACTTGCATTCCAAAAGCCAGTGCAATGCTCGGTGACTGCTGGATTGAGGGTAGTCAACTGCAAGAATGTTTATTGTGGAAACTCATTTGGATACACGTACAGTTATATGATGCAATGTGGGTGATTATTTGTAATTTTAATTTTAAGTCATTAAGTAACAGAATTACAATAGACGACATCAGCCATTGTAATCTTGAACACAAGAATACAAATATATAATCGTGTAATGCATTAAATTCATAAGATACCTACATTAATATTACAATATTATTTTTACTTGAATAATAAGTTCAGAAAAATCATAAAACGTATGTTTAAGAAGTCATCTACTAAGTTTAGATGTTATCGCTTGTAATACAACGCTACAGTTTCTATGGAATATTTATTTTATACCTTTATATCTGTATACAGATGTTTTTTCACATTTTTTGTAGACTAATTAATATAAGGCACATCTATCAGGTGTCTGTTTCTTGTTTGGTAGGTACTTATGATAATATTTCCTCCTATTAATAAATTCAAAATTACTTTTTACAAACAGCACACATTATAAAATATATATATTCACAATTGTTAAAATTCAGCACCAATAAAAAGATGCCTACAGTGGGTTAAAAAGTGTTATGTAGTTATTATATATTGCTTGATAGGCATGTTCTAAAATGGTTTTTCTAGCCTTTTTAATATGCCCTTTGTAATTAAAATGAATCACGTGGAAGTAATACAGTTAATATATGTTTTATATTTCCTTTTCGTAATAAATACTTTTTGGATTCAATGGAATACTTTAGAGCAAATAAATGGATGCAGAAGGGCTCTGACGTCAAAAATCGCAAGAATTGGCAAAGCACTTCGGCAGCGAATGTTGCGGGAAACTGAAGTGTTCGCTGGTGTAGGGATAGAGGTTATGCCTCTCCGACAACACATGTTGTGGAAAAAACAGCGCAGTATTCATTGGTGTGAAGCCATTGTAAAATTTGCTTTTACAGACGTTGACTTGTTCGAAAACTAAGTGTCTTTTGCACAACCTTGTAAGACAGATTCTGAAATGTTCTTAGTTTTTGATGCTTGCAATTTGTATTATATTTTTACAATTTTATGACTTTAATTCTGAAACTAAAAGTTGCATGTTGATAATAAATACTAAGAAATACATTAATTTTAAAAAAATAATAATAATCTTACCAGCATATGTGCATGTAAACTGTGTATCGTCTTTCTATTTTCTGTGGTGAGTGTTTTTCACTGTTTTTTTTCTGGAATGTTGCTGTGACAAACCATAGTGTTGACAAGTACCACCGAACTCAGTCACCTCTATGATGCACAATGTGTGCAACACAATGGTGCTTGGACAAAGTTCAGTAACCAACTTACCCTGTTTGTTCATATACCAATGTTGTTTCACATTTATTTCCTTAAGCATTTCCATATTGAATTCATGTTGTATGGTTCAGGTATATTAAGGATGGTGAAATGCAAAAAAAAATTATTTACATGTAATTTTTATTACCAATCTGAATAAATGTTGCTGACAAAGTAATGTCGTTTGTTTAGAAAAGGAGAAATGCAACAGTTTGCTAATTACAGAATAAAATGTATGCTTACCGAGGTAAATTTTATTAATATAAGCCTTTATATTTTAGTACATTTTATCTATCACCAGAACCTATGTACTAAACATCAAAATCAAAGTTATTATTTATTGATAAGCACCTAATCTCTAATGTTCTTAGTTTTAAAATGTGAACGTTATCATATATCGTCGGTTATATGACGGAATAAAATGTTTGACTAGCGTAAAGAAATAAAAAATTTGACTAGTGTAAAGAAATAAAACATGCATGCTACTAATACACTGTTTTACTTTATCAAGCAGCATTTTGGAAGTTGTTTTAAACCATGTTTCAAACAAAATTAACCAAACCACATCAAAAATAATGAAATTTAATAATATACAAAGGGTTTACCAGAGTAACAAGTAACTACAGTCTTTAAACATTGCCAGGCAGAGTTGCATAACAAGATGGCAAACCTTTTACTCTCCTGTGCAGTGCAAGACATTACACGCATCCAATCAATGCAATCCAATTACTGCCGGCATGAAATCTCTTTCATAAAACTCTTAAGTTCATGATAAGAGGCATACATAACACACAAAAGCAAATGTTAATTAAATAAACAAATTTTGTTACACGTATGAGCAGAAAAGTAAAAACGACATGATTGACTCAACTACTAGCAAGACAATGGAGATGAGTTAAGTGTGAAATTTAGAAAAACAGTAGCCCAAAAGTACAAAATAAGGTGGTTTAAAAATTCATGGAAGATAATAACCATCTGAATTGAAAAAATAAAGCTTGCATTTTGATTATAAACATAGCAATTAAGAATCGTACTAATATTATAAATGCGAAAGTATGTGTGTATGTTTGTTACCACTCAGCACCATAACGGCTAAACGGATTTTGATGAAATTTGGTATGAAAGTACTTTAATGTCCTGGAATAGGACATAGGATACTTTTTATCCCGGAAAATTGTATGGTGCCTGTGGAATAACAACAAAACGTAATTCTGCAACAGCTGGGAACGTGACCGAACTCAGCTCTATAACGACTGAACAGATTTTGATAAAATTTGGTATGTAGGTACTTTAGATCCTGGAATAGGACATGGGATAATTTTATCCCGGAAAATTGTACTGTTCCTGGGGAATAACCACAAAACGTAATTCTGCAACGGATGGGAACGTGACGGAAATGTTTTTTTCCTCTGGTGTCAGAGTTAATCAGGCCGCCCAAGGACCTCTGAAAACGCTTAATGATTGCTATGAAACGATAACAACCGGGACCGAATATTTAGCCTGCCCTCCAAAGCCCGGAAGCGCTGAGATGTTTTGCCACTAAACGGTCACCCATCCAAATGTGTGCCGCTGGGAACGTTGCTTAAGTTTGGTGATCGATTAAGATCCCTCAGCCAAGCGCAAAAAGTAAAACCTAGGTTAACTTATTTCTAAAGCTACAACTTGATGAAACACGCGTTTTGATTTTAATACATCGACGCTGGAAAGCGGAAATGTGGTAACTATGTGATAGTTGCACAGATGCACTCCAAAATTCCAAAAATAATACCCTACTTCTTGGTTATCTGGTAAAAAAATGTTTCCTTCCTTTTGGGTTGCCGTAATCAGTTAAAAATATAGGCCAACATAGTGTAATTGTATAATTCTGTTTTCACATATATGAATTGTCTACTCCCAATTTATTTTTTTGTGTATAACTGTAAAACTCAATTGTACCCGGGCGAAGCTGGGCCGGTTCACTAGTAAGTATATTAAACAATAATGAACAAATATTTTACGACACTATGTTATACTTTATACTTTATACCTTAAAACACCAATGTGTAAGCATGCAGGCACAATGAGGGTAAAGTGAGAATAATTTTACATCAGCATGCTACTTTCAGAAATACTTCAGGGCAATCACATGCCTACGTTAATATAAAATTAAACTTCATCCACAGACAATCGCCTACTTGCCACAGCCCACTAAAAAAACGAGCATGTAAAAATCTTAACTAATGCTCTTTAAGCTAGAGTTCGCACGTGTCAGCCATTCATCTTACACTCTGGCATTGGAAAACAGAATGAGGAAATGGAGAAAAAAACAGTCTGTAGACTTTTACACAAAAATAACTAAGTTGAGTTTAACATTGCCTGACATAAGGAAACCAAATAATTTGATTTGAAATTTTTTCCACAGTTTTTATAATGTTAAACAAAGTAGTGGCATATTATTTAAATTAAATGTTAATTTGTGTGCTATAACTTAAATTATACACATATTAAATTAAAATAAAATTTGTTAAATATAATTTACATGGAACCATTTTTTAATTTTATTTCATTAAGTAGCAAAATTAGGAACTAACCACCACTTGTCCAAAAAAAATTGAGTTATAAATTTGCTTCCAGCAGCACCTGAAGAAGATATGTATTCACAATGAGCTGAGCTAACACATTAGTGAAGGCTTGTGATGCAGTCAACAGAACTGCATTGTTTTGTTCACAGAGCCCCCTTTCAGATTTTGTTCTGCCTTCCNGAAGGCTTGTGATGCAGTCAACAGAACTGCATTGTTTTGTTCACAGAGCCCCCTTTCAGATTTTGTTCTGCCTTCCAAAAATTCTGCTCTTGCTCAAGCAGTTCCGAGCACAAGCCATTCTGAGTTTCCCTCAGTTCCTTTGAAAAATTACTGAGTGCTGCACTGTAGGAGTACCGCCCCGGTCACTTCCTTGCAGCAACACAAGTATTAACAAGTAAAAATGTTAAATATTTAATTCCTTTGAAACAATGGATTTACAAACATGACTTGCTGGTAATTATGCAGTTTTGGGGCTTCTTCCGTTAAATCTTTTGTAAAGCAGAAAGACAGTGGTATAATTTTATTTTCTACATCCTACCAACTCTAAATATCATTGGTGCACCGTTACCTTTCTAATAAGTGTTTTATATTGTTTTAGGTTCTGGATATGTACCTATAATCCAGTATTAATTGTTTACAGCCGAAAAAAGTGGTAAAATTTGGTTTTACAAAACTTACCAAAATTAAATATTGTACAAACATAATAATCAGAAAAATGTTTTTTTTTTTTTAATAAATTTGTTATTGCTATTAGTTTAAAGAGTTATTCACTAGAGTTATTAACGTCATATGTCTCATATCATACGCAGCTGACCAATAGTATGTCGACTTGCACATTCAACCGAAACAGCATTGCAACACTTTATTCTAGCCAAATTTGAAGGAGTAAAGTTCAAATCTTCAGTTGGTGTTCAAACACGTCTGTTTGGCAGTACTTGGTGTATTGTGCTAACAGTAATGGTATTGTCTCGTGTTCATTATGTGAATATTTGTAATTTATGAATAGTGTGTGCAGTTTTCGTGCGCTGGCAATTGTGAATCCACTACCGATGTGAAGGGTGTTCTCTTAATGTTTTTAAATACACAACTATTATGACATTTTAGCCATAATTTTTTGAATAGTTATTAGATAATGGTATGTCGTAATGTGAGATGAAATGAGCCTCGAGCAAGGCTGTAGCCAGTTGGCTGCGGAGAGCTAACATTTGTCAATGGGCTGTTATGGCATAAGTCTGTAATAAGAAATTACAGACGGCAAAATCTTTCTATGACCGCACATGGTTTGAAAAAAGGCATTTGTGTATTCCTGTGGTTTCTAGGTTGACGTATGGTACTTTGATTTGACCCTATAAATGCACCAATGTTTTGAGTCAAAGGAGAAATGAATTATATTATCCGCCCAAATGAGGGTTGGTTTTTTAAAGGAATTTTCGTTTTATTTTAAGCTGCGACATGGATGTGTTTTTTGGTTTGAGTGTGGTTTTTCAATTTTTTTTCTAATAAAAAATTTGCAGAAGAGTTATTCACTCCAAAATCTACATCTCTGTGCTCTGAGAGCGCAAGTGATAGTGAGATCGGAGGACCGAATCGATTCACATGATCCATACCTATTTACCAAGATTAATTTTAGTCTAGTAAGTTAAATACATATCTGATTCATCCTATGTATTTACTTCACATGAAACAGGTGTGTAGGTATGAATCAGGTAAATTGGCGTGGTTTTCCGTGCTTGCTGTCGCGCTCCAGGAAGCTGAGTGGTGTATATTTTGAAAGTAACCGCTCTTCTGATGCTAGAGATTAACATATGTATAAATTCCTACTATATTTCCACTTCCTCCTAATTTTAACAGTTTTTTGGACCTTTATAGCCGTCTCCAGTTAGGTTTTTTTAGCATGTAATGAGAATACAACAATGTGCATATGCAATTATACCTTCTTCTGAATTGCCGGGTTGAAGTAGGCACATACTATTTCAAATAGTTTCTTTATATTTAAAAAAAAGCATTTAAATAGCATGGGTAACATAATAATAAAAATTATTAGCTTTTTGGTGTCCCACAAGTCAAATTTGTTTATCTTCATATCCTCGGTAACGCTGTATTAGTTTCAGTTAGTTTCACTGCGAAACCTTGTTGCACAAAACATTTTCAGATTTCCCGCCAGCTTTTTTACTTGATTGTATTTTACTTTATACTGCTATACATTTCAAAATGTCCCTTATTTTGTTTGCTAAGTAATTGTTGCCCACATCACAAACACCATTTTTAACTGCGTTCAACTTTCCTATATTTTTTCTTACATGAAAACTAGTGGAAAATGCATTATACACTGAAAGGCTAAGAAAACTAATACACCTGCCTAATATCGTGTAGAGCCCCGCAAGCACGCAGAAGTGCCACAAGACGACGTGGCATGGACTCGACTAATGTCTGAAGGTATGCAGGAGGCAATTCACACCGTGAATCCTGCAGGGCAGTCCACAAATCCATAGGAGTGCGAGGCGATGGAGATCTCTTCTGAACAGCACGTTGCAAGGCATCCCAGATATTCTCAATAATATTCATGTCTGGTGATTTAGGTGGCCAATGTAAGTGCCTTAAGTCAGAAGAGTGTTCCTGGAGCCACTCGGTAGCAACTCTCGACGTGTGGGATGTCGCATTGTCCTGCTGGAATTGTCCACGTCCGTCGGAATACACAATGGATATTAAGGGGTGCAGGTGATCGGAAAGGACGCTTACGTATCTGTCACCTGTCAGAGTGGTATCTAGACGTATCAGGGGTCCCATTTCACGCCAACTGCACACGCCCCATACCATGACAGAGCCTCCACCAGNCAGGTGATCGGAAAGGACGCTTACGTATCTGTCACCTGTCAGAGTGGTATCTAGACGTATCAGGGGTCCCATTTCACGCCAACTGCACACGCCCCATACCATGACAGAGCCTCCGCCAGCTTCAACAGTCCCCTGTTGACATGTAGGGTCCATGGATTCATGAGGATGTCTCCATACCCATACACGTCCATCCGCCCGATACAATTGGAAACGATACTCGTCAGACTAGACAACGTTTCTCCAGTCATCAACAGTCCATTGGTGGTGTTGACGGGCCCAGGCGAGGCGTAAAGCTTTGTGTCGTGCAGTCAACAAAGGTACACGAGTGGACCTTCGGCTCCGAAAGCCCATATCAATGATGGTCCTTTGAATAGTTCGCACGCTGGCACATTTTGATGCCCCAGCATTGAAAGCTGCGCCAATTTGAGAGAGGGTTGCACGTCTGTCACGTTTAATGATTGTCGTCAGTCGTCGTTTGTCCCGTTCGTTCACGATCTTTTTCAGGGCCGCAGCAATGTCGAAGATTTGATGTTTTACCGGATTCCCGATATACACGGTACACTCGTGAAATGGTCTTACGCGAACATCCAAATTGTATCGCTACCTCGGAGATGCTATGTCCCATCTCTCGTGTGCCGACTATAACACCTCGTTCAAACTCACTGAAATCTTGATAACCTGCCATTGTAGCAGCAGTAACCGATCTAGCAACTTTACCAGACGTTTGTTGTTTTATGTAGGCGTTGCCGACCACATCGCGTTACTCTGATTTGTTCCATGCCTCTGTTATTTGCATACGCACGCCTATACTAGTTTTTTTTTACTCTCGAGCGTATGTGCAAATGATACAATATGATGGGAGGGGAAGTGGAGCATATAATTACTACTTGCCACACGTGTAAATTATTTCATTAGGATGTCTGACTATATAAAGAAGATGTAACAAATATAACTGTGTATTTTTTTAATAAATAAAATAATATTTTTCGCATGCACGCTCAGAAAGATAACCTACCATATATTTCAATTACGACCCAAGTAGCAAAAAACAAGCATTTAACAGTTGGTCAATTGTTGGCAGTGGTGGCAAACGTCGGCATTTCTCATATGGTTGGCAGTCATGTCATATAAGCAAAAGTGGCATAACCTATTTATTTTTTTCACTATCGTAATATAGATCAATGCTCTCACAATGAGTGTCATATCTAAACAGAAGCCCCACAAGCATTCGATAAATGAAATGCTAACAGTTACTTACTATTGGGAAAATACTATCAGCAAGCTAGTGGGCCATTCATGGCATGCCAACTTTTGAGCTGCGTAAAGAAATTCGAAATTATCTTTCCATGGCATTTTCACAAGAAGCAGCCATGAATTCCACGGTAGAGCAGTTTGACAAGGTGTGGTTTTAAAACATTAGCGGTATATAATATTGTTTTCATTAGCTATGCATCGATTTTCTTATGGCGCTCCGTGTACTTCGTTTCGCCGTATGACAGTAGTGCGTCGGCCGGCGAACAAACGGAACGAATCAAGTGCTGAACTGGCTCATGATTCGACAGTTGTTGGTTATTTCGAAACTCAGATAATAGTGGATTGGAGAGATTGGGACGGCTCTTAACATCGAGGTCTTGAAAGCCGATGAGGGTGAAGCGAGATGCGTACAGAGTAGCGCCGGAACGCAAGGATGTGGAAATCAGGAGACCCCGAAAAAAACCCACCGATCAGCGGCATTGTCCGTTACGATTCCCACGTGGGAAAAAACCGAGATCCACACCTACCCCCC
>NQII01002838.1:89793-126194 GCA_002778355.1 Clitarchus hookeri | reverse complement strand
TGACGAGCACCCTTTCTCTCCAGGAAACAACTCGGTTCACCTTGATCGGAGGCGAGTAGTCTTGACAACTACAATACGGCGGCACCAATGTGAAAATGCAATGCACCTAAGTGCAACATTATAGGTAAGGTTAAAAATTTACACAGTCACTATTTAATTGGTCATATCTTCGTATTTTTTTTCTGCTGGCAAGCAAAATGTTCAATATAATTACAAATATTTTCGAAAAATATTTTTAAAATATTGCAAATATTGAGTTTCAAAGGAAAATTGTTTTAACCTTTAGCATTACTTTATAACAGAGGAACGACATAAATAAACAAAACACTGAGAGCCCACGTGCAGTATGCATCCAATGCACGTACACAACTCGCACATTCACAACACGCTTTCTCGTCAAGCATGAGTGTGGACAGTTTTGCTTGTATACAATACAGCCTCAAGTTGAGTGACCTAGGGTATGAAGAAATCCGCACCTTCTAATTTCACCGGACTTACTAACAAAAGACTGACATATACTTTTGAATCATCGCCATTTTCTGATGTACAGAGCATTAAAACAAATAGCGAGTGAAATAGACAGTATAAAATGACTTACAGTAATGCCTTGACTGGCGGGGGACATAATTAATTAAGAACTAGAATGAGAGCGCGTTGTAGATGATATGTGTAGCTGTTGATTCTTTTTTTTTTTTTTTTTTTTTTTTTGTAATTTAAATTTTTTATTGGGTAAGGATTTGTTGAAGGAGCACAAGTGCTTAGCATGCAATGCAACCACAATTTGCTGTGCAACACGACTTTGCTGATACCAGGTAACTGTAAATCCACGAATTTAAAACAAAGATATTGTTGAAATAAACTATATCTATTTACAAATGACGTAAATCACTGTAACGTTATCTTACATAATGGCGGAGAAAAGTGGCTATATTTTGGCTATTTTCAGCATACAAAGTGTGGTCGAAATCCGCCAAACGGTATGGTATATATAGGAAATAGACCTCAAATATTTACATGGCCTGCATTTTGAAAATAATAGCATTTTCCGTTCAAGACGCACATGTTTATATGCCCTACCACAGTTTTCCTTAGGTGCTAAATTTGGAGACAAGAGGTTGAGCAGTTTTCGAGATATGGTTTTAAATATTTATTTTCAATTTATTGTTCTCCTTTAAAATGGTGGTCCTACAACATTATCCAGCTCTAGTTTCAATGGTTACGTGATGCACTGTCGACATACCAAATTTTGTTCAACTCGATCAAATGGTTTCCAAGATATGACAAAGCACCCGACATACTAAAATGGCCACCATTTTGTAAATAAGCACCCGGCGTGGTCAAAAACTACAAAGGTTTTATGGTAAGTACTATATGTGTACTTAACAAGTACTGTACGTGTACCGAGTTTGATGAAATGCGGTTCACGTTTCAAAAGACTTTAGGGGGATACACACACAGACACACGCCTACACACATCCACGCATGCAGAAAAATAATTTCGTAAGTCTACATTTCCTTCCTAAAGTAGATTAAAACAACGTTAAATAACACCTTTGCTGTGTTCCGATATTAGTCCTTATTGGACTTGCAGGTCCATAGCAAGGCCTTAAACTGTGAAAAAAAGGAAGGGGGATGGGGGCATGACTGCCCTCCAGTGTGTTTTTTATCTTCGTATGTATACTTGTATGTGGATAAGTGTATATATATATATATATATATATATATATATATACACGTGCTCACACACACGTGATAATAAATTATACAACATTTTTGTGAAGATCAAATCTCATTCACAGGCTGTTATTAAGTTACAGTCTACTCATAAATCAAACTTTCGTGGAACACATATTTTCATGGCTTATGGATTATTCGCCAAATTGTTATATTATTTATTTTTTCAAGCTAAAGTATGAATATAAATAGATAAATTAAGTCCTATATTGGCGCTAATACCATTAGCCTTTCTGAAATTTCCAAACATAAAGTATAAAAAATGTCCATATAAACTTCTCTTAAAATTTTACCTAAAACAGTTACATTTAATGATAGCTGTAAAAAGTGCGAATTCCTTTTAATTTTTATAAGCAAAATTTAATACATAAGTTTCCTTGTCTTTGATGCTGTAAAACATATTTCAAATGTATCCAAGTTCAGTACTCTTGCCGCCGCCGAACCCTCATTCGCCACCGGATGGCATTTAGTGTTGTGATACCGGAAGCCGAAGCTCCCATAACTCACTAGGTGATTGTAAAAAACAAATGCACCCTGACACTTTCTCAAATCATTGGGTCGGCGGCAGGGGCTGTGTACTGTGGGGCTTTGGGCACCGGGCCCTTATTTAGGCGAGTAATTTTTTGTTGCCTATTTAAAAATTTTTTTACGTTTACGTGTTTTCGGCGGGGGAGTGAAGCTCCCCTCCAGCCTCCCGGCTGGAGTGAATGTTGTGTCGTGGGTGTCTGTCTAACAGTTGTTTTGTTGTTTGCAAGTGTGCTATTAGTGTATTTTGTGTGAGTAGCCCTAGTCTCCCGATGTGTCCTATACAGGTCTCCATCGGGGTACGTTTTATAGATTCAAAGTGTATCACATAGAGAGAATATCATTTTAAAAATTAAATTAGAGTTGGAGGGGCCCCTAGTACCAGTCTCTGAACCCAGTACCAATAGGACCCCTCTTTCCCAAGTCGTCTTCTTCCCAACCTGCAACAGACTGACAGGTCGGTGCGTTATGATTGGTGATTAAATTAAAATTAAAAAATAAAAATATTTTATACATATATAAGTGTATATGAAAATTTTTTTTTTAAATAAGTTTTTATGATTTTTAATTTTTTTTTTTTTGTGTAATATAATATATCTAAATTAACTTAGTTAAATGAACTTTTATGTTAGCCCCCCGACCCCTACCTCGACTGGCATGTGTGTCCCTAGACCTGGAACTCGAGTGGTGGTTGGGGCTATTTCCCACCTGTCACGAGTTCCCACATAACCAGCCTGGGCAGGGCGCCCTTCTCGTGTTGTAGTGTAATGTATGTGCGCTGTGTGTCGCTGTCTACGAGCGACTGAATGTTGTGAGCAAAATCGCGGTGTTTTTATAGCTATGTAGCTCTCCTCATCGCGCACCAATCAGGTGGCTTCGAGGAAGAAGCTTGTTTATTGGTGTATGACTTCTCGTCACTGTCCAATCAGGAAGTTCCGAGATGAGAGAGTGTTCCTATCGATTATGTATTGCTGTAATTAGTAAAAAACGTATTATTTTAGTGTTAATTAAATAATTAACTGTGTTGTTGTTTCCCTAAAGTATTTATTTAGGTAGAGTGGCGAGTGCTGTAAGGAGTAGCATCTGCTTCTCCTGTAGTGTGCTCATGGTTTTTGCCTGTGCAATTACAGGCCTAAAGTGTTCCATTATTGCTATAAAATTTGTTTCTTGCAGAAAAGCGGCCAGTTCATGCATATCAGCAAACATGGTCGCATTTTCTGTCGTGTTGTTTTCGCTTTTTTTACGTTTTTGTGGTTCTTCTACCTGCTGTTGTGTAGGTGCTTGTTTTATGTATGGGTTGTTGAGTACTGGGAATTCAGTCTCGGACTGAACATTTGTTTGTGGTTTTCCTTTCGGTTTCTGCTGTGTGTCTGGTAATGGTTTTACAGGCTTTGTAGCCATCCATTGTTTTCTTGTTTCAATGTGTTTCTGTATGACCTGGCACTGCTTCCATGCAGCCGAGTGTCCTGTTTGCTTACAAAGTGTACACTGCCACTTTGTATTGTCGTGTTCTGTGTTCGGACAGTCTGCCTTTGCGTGATCTCCTGCACACAAAAGACAGACTGGCCTAAGTGTGCAATACTTCTGAGTGTGGCCCAGTGCACAGCAGCGCCTGCACTGCACCACATCCTCAGGACGATGTCTATACATTTCTACTTTAACTGACAGATAGTGCAATCTAGTCAGTTTCAGTATGTTTTGATTTGAGTGTTGTTTAACTACTGCCCCCCAAACTGCAGGCGCATCGGCTGGTGTATTAAATTTCCAAACATTAATTGGAGTGAATTTAAAGTCTTTGAGGTGTCTAAGTATTCGGTTTTTGTCGGCGTTGTGTGGTAGCCCTTTAATAACTACCTTAATCGGCTTTTTGCTTTTTTTGGCGTGTGTGTAGTACGATATATGATGTTTTTGTAACTCCCTGCAGAAGTCAGAGTGATCATCTAATGCTACAACAACCCTCAGGTGTTGTTTTTTAGTGAGTGTAATTTTCTGAAAAGAATCTTTCGTAAATGTGCTAACCAAAAATTTAAGTTTCGTAGTGTCCGGGATGTACACTGGAGGCCCGAGTTTTTCTGTAAGTGTAGTAGTTTCTGAAACTACAGTTTCGGAGGTGTTCGTACTGCAATTTGACTCGTTTTCCTCACCCAATGGTGAGAAAGCATTTTCTACTGGTAAATTTACCCGAAGTGTTGTCTGATTGGCTGATGGCGCAGTGTGTTTTTTGTTGGGCTTCTGCCACTGTGTGTCATGCGAAACAGAAGCAATAATCCGCTGCTGCTCCTCGGCTGGCAGCGAAAGCAAACCGGTTTGCAGCAGCGCACCAACCCTGCTAGAAGGCCTCTGCCTTTGTGTGGTGTGTGGTGCGGCCGAGGAAGAGGAGGCCGAAGCCTCCCCTTCGCTGTGAGACTTACCAGAAGACGAGTCCATCGATGTGTGCCTAGGACAACCTAAAGCAGTGGTAGCTGACCAGGCTACCTGAGGGGTAGCAAGGCTAGGCCAGGAGAGGAAGCGCTACCTTCCTCAACCACTGCCTGGTTAGAAGTGTACTCTTGCCATGTCTTATAGAACAATATATATAAAAAACTGCAGCATTTGTAAAAATTAAAATTTGTTTCACTCTTGTGTAATCGGCCAGGATTCTAACTGAGTTAGTAGGGGGCACATTAATGCAGTGATTCTTCGACTGAACTGCACGCTATATAGACATACAGAAGGTTTCGGGAATAAAATTATGTCCACTCTACTAAACGCTTAATATGGGAACGTTCTTTTTTATCAGCTAGTTTAGTTCGCCTACGAAAATACGTATGTATTACAGCAGATCATGATGAAGTTAAAACACCTTACCCGAGATAGTTGAATAATAATGAATACAAGATGATGTGTTAAAGTGTTTACTGTTTTCTGAGAACACTGCTATTGACCCAAGGGCTTTATATAAATAAACCTTTAACTAAACTCATAAGTGTGATATGACATGTCAACTTTTTAAGACGAGCAAATTTATTTGTCTTAGACGTTAAGATTTAGTAGTCGTACTTATGACATTAGAAATAGATTGATGGTTGCATTCGTTTAATGACCTAACAAGAAATTGCCTTTCCTATGAAGGAGAACGGACACATGTGTAATCTACCTTCTGTAAACTTGAAAGTCCGCGTAGGAAAATAAATAAAAACCAAAATCAAAATCAGTGAGTGTGATACGAGTTTTTCTAATGTAAATTGTCACTGGTGCAATTTCTCACGTGGTATATGAGCTTTCCAAATAAATGCTTCAATAATTAGTAATTCAAAATGTAGGGGGGCCAAAACATATCAAGCCTGGCCTCACTACCTCCCTTTGTCAACGGGCATGTTCACCGGTCAATATTTCACTTACGTCAGCTATGGTTCTGTCACTGCTGACGAGCGCTGGTGTTCAGTGGCAGTAGTTGTCGCGAGTTGCTGTGTGAGGCTGGAAGGATTACTGTGAACTCTGAAAGTCATTGGAACTCGGGAGGTCGTCCAACGCCATAATCACACGCAGTCGCGTCATTTAAAATATATTTTTTCTAAATATATTTGCAGACTTTCAGAATACAGTAGTGTTATACTTGAATACAATTGTCCGAAATAACAATGAAAATATAATTAAAACAATTAATTAATATTTTGAAGNGTAGTGTTATACTTGAATACAATTGTCCGAAATAACAATGAAAATATAATTAAAACAATTAATTAATATTTTGAAGAAACTATGCAATCACCGGGTGGACACGCTGCAGAGCACGGCTGATCATATTACCAATTGCTCTACACAAAATGTATTATTGTACAATAAAAATGGTTCACATAACTTTAACACTGTTGGAANGTAGTGTTATACTTGAATACAATTGTCCGAAATAACAATGAAAATATAATTAAAACAATTAATTAATATTTTGAAGCAACTATGCAATCACCGGGTGGACACGCTGCAGAGCACGGCTGATCTATATTACCAATTGCTCTACACAAAATGTATTATTGTACAATAAAAATGGTTCACATAACTTTAACACTGTTGGAANTATATTACCAATTGCTCTACACAAAATGTATTATTGTACAATAAAAATGGTTCACATAACTTTAACACTGTTGGAAAAATATTCGTTTATTTAAGGATCTCGTAGTTTTAAAAACGTGTCTTGTAATCTTAAGTACGGAAAATTTTTATTCTTCTTCTTTATTGATTGTACTGATTTTTAACCTTGAGGTGTATTTCGTTACTGCGAGAGCAGCAACAGAGAAAAATAATAACGTTGGTGAGGCTTTTCCTGTGTGGTGTTCGGAACGGTCTTGTCCAATAAAAACTTAATTTATTTCTCTATTCCTACAGATTTCGTTTTGAATATCGCATGGCATGTACGATTTATTCCATTATATAGTGTTGCAATGCTGCACGTAGGACTTTTACGCAACTCTTTGCACTGCGCTGCCAATATCACTGCGATGCACATGGCTGTCATTACCTAAGAATTCATTGACTTTAGTTATTACTGTGGTTTTTTCCGGGTTTCTCCACAGCGTTGTTTAGAAAATACTATTGTTCAACATGAATGTGAAATATATATATGAACACTCCTACAGTCCTATAAAGACATTTTGTACAGCACAAATACAACTACATCGGTCTAAATAACTTTGTTCTTGTGCAAACAACAACTCCCAGCACAACAAGTCCATAATTGTGCAGAAATAAAATGGTGGGACCTATGGAACCTAATATATACTTCACATCATATAAGTTGGTCAGATTCTGACAGTAAGTGAGTGGCAACTTGACGGATATGAAACAAACAAAGTGTAATTTACAAAATCCTGTATCAGCTGATGCACGAACGAACAAAAGTTAATATTACATTGGCTATTCTGAGTGCACTNACAAAATCCTGTATCAGCTGATGCACGAACGAACAAAAGTTAATATTACATTGGCTATTCTGAGTGCACTGCCAACGTACATTAGACCAGCCTAAAATACGCTATAAGAGGAGTTCCTAGGTTAATTAATACATTTTATTTTATGTGGTCATAAAACAGCCGTTTTTAGTGTTAGAAACTAAACTTCGTGCTAAAATAGAAATGTATAGGTGTTCAAAATTAAAGGCACATAAAAACGATCCATATCCAAATGAAACACAATTTCAAAACCTTTTTTTCTTGTATTAATCGCCCCTCTCCAACCCCGCTTTCATTACGTGCTTGATATTAATTCCAAAAGCATACACAAATAATTCATAATATTGTTGAATTATTATTTATAATAATTTGACAAAATATATTTCAAATTCGTGTCGTTCTGAGCCAGTAATAGAAGAACAGTCAACTTTGAAAATACGCTATCTCTTGAGCAAAATAAGCGGCTCAGACCTCGCTGCGGACAGGATGTGCGGGGCCTGAACTACCCCCGCTCTGAGCTTCGGCAGTAATGAAAAGCGGCGGCGGTGTAGGTCAGTTCACTACACACCTTGTAAAGACATTGTCTTAAAAAATCGAATGTAATTCTCCAAGCAGAACCACTAACATTAGAAACAACACACAACCGAAATTCACAATCTGGAACGATCATACAGCCGAAACACAGATGTTAGCACTTCGTACAATAAAACACATGCTTAAGAACTATCATACATTAGTTACACTCATCTAAGAACTGTCGTACATTATAATCTCACAACACAGAACTTGTTTTCGTTGGAATGTTCTGTCTTGTGTGGTTCTATGGTATATGGTTCTAGTGTATGTGTTTCTAAGTTTTATCGGCTCCCCTGCAGGTGAAGTAGATGTGACTAACAACTTCATTTCGTTATAACAGTCACGAGTCACACACAGTAAGTCCCTCTTACGCTCTATATAAAGAAGTATCTGCGCCCTGTTAACTAAGGGCTGGTGGACTTCCAACTGTTACAGTAGTTCGAACCACAGCGTTGGCAAAATGCTGGATCAGAGTTCCTGCCTTACCTAAAGACTTACATTCTGGCTGTGTGCGGTATATACATTCCAACTAAATTTAAGAAGTAAACAGTGACAAGCAGACAAGGATAGTAGAAGAATAATATAAACATTGCAGAGAAGTAAAGAGTACAGGAAATGTAAATTGGTAATCAACTGGGCAAGGGAACAAACAGTGCCATGTTAAGCCGCGCCCCTCTCAAAACGCACTTTGTGTGTGTGTGCAAGAATGTTGATGCGCACTTGTGCATAACTGTTGGCACACTGTTTATGCCTGCGACCTCGCACGTCACGAGTACCCGTATGGCGATGAGTGAATGAAAACTGCATCAACTAAAATGTATGCACAGACATCATCAAAACTAAAGGGGAAGTAGTGTATCTCACGATTGCTTATCCGATGGACTGATTCCGTTATTATTAATAGGGTGAGCTACAAAATTTTCCGTCGTTTAAACAAGTCGATTTTTAGTGACTCGTTGAAACAGTGTCAGAAAAACATTAATTTTTAGGCTCAAAAGAAAGGGAAACATTTCAGCTACGCTGTCTGTTGTGAACATTTAATTTCTATACGGCGTTATTAAATTCTTCAGAATTGAATGTACAACGCACAAAGATGATGAAATAAAAAGTCGTTATTTTAACTCGTTGCTGTCACTCTACCAGATGGCTGAGGATATCATTTTATGAACTAAATAAAATAGGAGTATTTGAAGATGGATTAACTTTCAATTATCGTATGAAAAGGAAATTATTTTGCTCTGGCTTCCTAATTAAGGTTTATGATAATATTAAACGTGAAAAGCAGTTGGTTTCATATTTAATATAATTACTGTTAAAAGAAAATGAAGGCGTGTGGGGCACTTAGTTGGGAGGAGGTTGCAGCATTTCACTTAGTTGTGAAAGGGGGAGAGCTTTATGCCATTCCACCAGTTGTTGTGGTTGTATATTTTAATACTAGAGACTCGGGAAGGTTTATGCTTTTGTACTTCGACGAGAGAAGGGGTACATAAGCTGAACTGAAGTTACGATATCTATAAACAGAGATTAAGTTTAATTGATTATTATAAACTGTAAAATATATTTTATTGGCAAGGGAGGATTAAATATATATATATATATATATATATATATATTAGACTAACCTGAGTGATACCATCGCCGTAGGCTGAATGTTGTGTTGGAAAGTGGCGAGTGGCACGCCAAGCTGCATCTTGATGGCTTCTTCTTCGGCGTGAGACCACAGACACACAGGCCCCGTGTTGCCAAGTATTATATAGTATTGGTGACGTAATTGTCCCGAATACCGTTCTTCCGGGAGAAGAGATCTAGTGGCGCTTCGGTGCTATGGTTTAAAACTATAATATGTTTTGGATTCTTCGCCTGGCCTGGTTGCCGATGCTTCGCTGCAGTTCGCTAGGCTTGTCCGCCTTCACTGAATCATAACAGATGATATCCTCTGGGCACCCCTTCAGAGACGAGATAGGTGGTGCCACTAAACAATGTACTGTCATGGATCATGTGGTTGCTCCCTTGGTTACTAGGTGAGGTTCCGCAGTTGGAATAGTGCGCATGTTACAGTAAGCGCTCACCGAGATGTTCCTCCAAGGCCGACACCACTATTAAATACTCCATTCCAAGTCGCTCTGCCAAATACCGTGGTATACTAAGTGGTGGTTCTTAGTACAGCCGCAAGGTAGTAAACGCGATATTCCTCCGGGTGGGCTAAACTGCTAAACTTTTCCCTACTCCTCTCTGTGTGACACCAATGCGGTATAGCAGATGACCATACTTTGGGGTTTCTTTATTTTCTAAAACAACCAGTCCTTCATATCCACTTTCATCATCTGCCGGCTCGGTGATAGTGAAGCCACTCTCTTTGGGTATCCCACCTGATGGAGAAATTCTTGCCATTCCTTCTTTAATGAGCACTTTCCTTGTTCATGTGTTGTTTATTCACTTACGCCGTCCATCTTTTCACTCACACTGTCGAGTTTCTTGTCCAAACAGTCAATTCTCGTATTCACAAACTTGCTAATGCTTTCTATTTTTCTATATCATATAAGTCTTATCACTCACATTAGTTATCTGGCTATTAACATTCATCGCTAACACTGTTTATTTTGCTATTTGCATTGCCAGGTACAATACTAATCTGGGTGTTTGCAGTTTTATTTACACTTTATTTCAATTAGTTACTTGGTTATTCATGATATTAACTAATGCACTCACTTGGCTACTTAGCCTCTCAACTAACTCTCGTAGTGCTTCAAGTTCGGATGACATTTTTCTCGTTAGCACTCACTGTGATGCTTGCACAATCTTAGTTTTGTGACCTACTTCTCCAACTCATTTATTATTTTATTTCACAAATTACTAACATATTGCCTAACTACATTTGCTAGTCAATTCCTATCCCACTTCTAACACCAGTTTTACAAGTCCCCTGTAGCGTATCCGATTTGGAGACGTACGGTGGTATTAATAAAAATAAAAGTGCAAAATAAGTTTTCTTAGTATATTTACGATGTGTTAAAAATAGAGAGCAATTATTTTCAATGTTAAACTACGGATATATATTTCCAATAGTTGTTATTTTTAACAGCGAGCACAATATATACCGCGAACCTGGTGCTGATGGCCGTGCATGACACCAGACTCTCTACGTCGTGGCTTCATACCTGAGCCAACTTGTCCCAGAAGCCCCTTCGCGCAGCAACAGTCTCGACAGCCTTACCGCGGCTCGTGCCAGTGTCACGCAGCGACCCGTTGGTAACTCTGTATGTCCTTCTTCAGTTACTGGTGATACCTTTGGAGCACTGCACTATTCACGCCCGAAGAGAAAGTACACAGAGCGGCTGCATGTGATAGTATCTGGTTTGTGAGAGGTGTTACTGATTTTGGATCTTCTGGAACTATTCGCCACCACGACCACTGTATCAAAACACAATTTTCTGGAAGAAAAAAAATTGTTCCATTTAAAAATGAAAAACTGCAGGTCTCTTACAAACTGAAAACTCTTAAAATTAGAGTTGTGACTCTTTTAATATAATTGTGATGCAGCTAAAAAAAAAGTATTGTGAATATTTGGCATTCGTAAGTTTTTCAAAGTCTGAAAACAACTAGATGACCAAAGCTTCCAGAATGAAATAAAAACCCGAGGAAGTTGCAGAAATGGTTTTGGTATCTACACATTTATTGTGAGAGTCGTAGATAACATTAAATAGTTTCTGACACGTAGTATAGCTCATTTTGCAATTTTACAGCAGACCGGCAAGCACTGTGATACTTCTGTGATACATAATTTAACGTATCCTGCAATGCATTAAACATTTAAATATTACCAAATTTAAAAAAAAGTTTGTGTACTGAATTTAGCGATTTATTATCTGCTCTAAATGTTGTGCTCAAGCAGAGTGAGTTATCGATAACTTAGTGACTACGTCATATCTCAATTTATTTAACTATCGCCACAAAAAGTTGCATTAATGCTTATAGAGGGTTTCTATTTATGCATCCGCATTGTAAATATTTTATATCTTGAGTCGGTTTTACAACCAAACATTTTAGAACCTCAATTAGCTAATGTAAATTAAACTTACCAATTTTACCTTCCGAATGTTCGCCCTTATGTAAGGGTCACACATGTAAGGGTCTGTATCTATCAGCGTGAATATATGCTTATTTTTTTCTGTGATGGTCACCCTCGCATGTGGATTGCACCAGTATTTGACTCTGTCATATAGATATTTTCTGCTAACCTGGAAATATTTTTTACACACTGGTTTATTTATAGACGTTAACCTCTAGCTGAATGCGCATTGCAAAGGCTTCAACACAAGGGAAATTACCATGGATCCCTTCAGCTGCCATATGGCATGAAACTTATTGTTTACTTTACTTATGAGATATATTTTATACATTGCAAATAACTCATGTCAATTTTTATTCATTAAAAACCCACCCCTGTGTATTATACATTCACACTGAACTAAACGCAAAAGTTTCAATTTCAACACCTTAAGTTGCCAATTTTTTGACACTTGGAATTCGCATAAAATGTGCTAACTCTACGCAAGTATGTACAGTGACTAACAGTTCTAGCCACAGTTTTCAGTTCTTCGTGGAGTCCAGTGACAGTAGGTTAGGCGACTCGCGTGAAGAATGGCAGCTCGCTGAGCGAAGCAGAGTAGTTCCTGAGCCATGTGCGACCTTCAATGAGGCTGTGGTCGGGATTCAGCTCGTCTCTCCACCGGCCCTGGGGCAGGTAGACGTCCCTGCTGGTCGCGCCCTGCGTCATCACGGGAGCCACCAGGATGTCCTCTCCCAGGAGATACTCTGCAGCACACACAAGTCCTTTACTCCTGTCATCTTCACTGTTGCTTCTTTTATAAAACACTTACATACAGACACCGGAGTTACATACTGTTCACGGTTAACTGAGCAGGTTTTCAATCAAACTTTGAACATTATCACTGACCATGGCAGTGTGTATTTTAACGGACCCACGGACTGATGCGCGCCCAGTCAAATTGTAAACAACTGAGGGAATGTTGTTCCATATCTGAACGTTAAATTAAAAGTTTTTGGCAAATATTTGTAAATACTGAGTTTACTTCATCTGAATTAAGTTTTTATGTACATATAATTTTAAGAGTGAACACATTTGTAAAATATTTACTTTTATAATGATTTCACAGTTTCACTTAACCGACACATTAAAAAATTGGTCTGGCCAACGGCAACGTTCTTTTTCAAAAGGCGGGAGAATAGACAATGTATGCATTGGAAGATTTTAAGCAGGGCTTTTAAAAGGGTTCATTTTACAATGAATAGCCTTTAGTATGGAAAATGGTGGTGCAGAGTTAGTATGGGGAAAGATGGCGCATGTCAGACAGCAAACCTTTTATTTACATACATATATATTAGGGTGTCTTTATTATTGAAGTAAGAGCTTATGCCAAGTGATCACTCTTTGCAGTCCTCCTTTTACTGATAAGTACATCATTGCTTTGTTTAGATTAACCAGAGATCAGGGAGGTTGGAATAGTAAAGGCAAATGCGTTCAGTATCGAATGATTTGTGCGTGAAGACAGTAAATGTGAATATGAACATGGGTGATATTTTGTACCTACTGATTGTATAGGCTAAAAAGTATGGGGTAGTGTTAAAGCCATTTATGTTTGAACAGGAGATTATAAATATAGAAAGAAAAATGGTTATGCTAGGAAAATTCATATTGATAAAACAGTGAGGAAACAGGAGTCTTTATAAACGGGTTAAATATGTTTGTGGAAATTGAAAATATTTCCTTGCGTCGAGAAGAGTTGGTTCAAGACGTTATAATATATTATGGTAGGAATGTGGATGTTTTGTACCCACGGTCTTTATAGCTCACCCGAAATATTGTAGATGCCATTGGAGATGTAAATGAATTACAGACAATTCAGTTGCTCTCTCCGGTCATTATGTTAAATTTAAAATCACGAGGCTATAATAATTTACAATCTTCTATACGCCAAAGTGTCAACAGTATATCTGCCTATTTAAGGAACACAAACTTACATCTGCAAAATTCAAAAGAGGATCAGTGCATGATTGACTGAGAGTTTTACTTTTTCCCTGTTTTACATTTTGTACTGTCATGTACAGATCATTTCATGTTAATAGTTCTGGTTTTTACCGGTTGTATAGACTGGTGAGGGAATGATTGAAGAGATTCACGTGGCTCTTACACAGATGCGAAATTCCGGGAGCAACCCCACCAGGAATCGAACCCTGTTCGCCTTGGTGTGAGGCGAGTAGTCTAACCACTACACCACAGCGGCCCTTCTAGACTGGTGCTGCTGACAAAGAGAGGCGTGGATGTTAGCAACTTGTGGCCTCTGTTTAGCATCGACTATAGGAATAAGCCTGTTCTGGTTAGCCCAGAGCCCAGCCTTGCAGTAGACCACAGTAAGTATGGCTGAACTGGTTTATCGTCAGTTGCTGCTACGGAGAATGGCAATGTGTGCCTCGTACCGGCTAGCTCATCGGCCGTCGTAATTGACGTTGCTTACATAACCTTCGCATCCCAACTATGACAATCATGGCAGTAATTGGAGTAATTGCTGTAGAAACTTGTTCATCATGAGTTAACTGAGCCAGGATACTTAATGCTATCAGAGTTTAAACTTATAATGGCCTCTACAGAAAAGGGCTTTAGTTAGGCTCGAACATTGCCAAACAGTACACACAGACCTGATTCCATCAATTGACCAGACAGTGGAAACTAATTCCTGTGTAATCCTTCTCATCCAATGCCTTCAACATCACAAGAAAATTGCTCGGCTCTCGAAAGTGTTCGTGTTCGATGCAGAGTACTGTCTTCCCCCTAGTGTCTGTCGAGGACAACCAGCACAGTGTCATCACTCTGCTTCGACCAATTGTTCAGATTGTGTTCCTCTCAGAATCGTTTCCAGCATTTGTAAATTCAGCCACTGNATTGTTCAGATTGTGTTCCTCTCAGAATCGTTTCCAGCATTTATAAATTCAGCCACTGCCGCCACAAATTAGTTACCAGAGAGAACCATCTAGTGCAATCAACTGATATGTCCAATGCATTTCTTAACAATCTATTGAACTTGTGAGCTGAGCTGACTGTTCACTGCCATGGNGTCGCCACAAGTAAGTCACCAGAGAGAACCATCTAGTGCAATCAACTGATATGTCCAATGCATTTCATAACAATCTATTGAACTTGTGAGCTGAGCTGACTGTTCACTGCCATGGCCAGTGAATTTCTCTAGATGAAATAAATGCATTAGATGCCAGTGGTCTGAGTGCTCAGCAGTTCAACAACTCAACTCAGTTGCCAAACCTATATGCGGTACACAACTTCTTGGGCGCACGGTGTCAGCCTATGGGCGAGTATTACCTAGCACTATTGCCACATCTATCAATCGTCCGTTTAGGCTCGGCGCATTATGTGTGTCTTGAAATATTAGGATTATTAAAAAAAATATTAAAACTATATGTAAAGAGTAACATTAAGATCTAGTAGAACTATAAATCGACAAAGCCCGTATTTTATAAATTTGGGAGTTTATATGTGTCAGAAAACTGCTTGAGCAACGAACTGCAAAATATTTACGCTCGTAATAAAAATGTCCTGACACTTAAAATTACTAATTAGCAAAAGCAATTACATGTAGGTGTNAACTGCAAAAATTTTACGCTCGTAATAAAAATGTCCCGGCACTTAAAATTACTGATTAGCAAAAGCAATTACAGGTAGGTGTGATACATTTAATTTATTTGCAGTTGCATTGCGCATAGAAAAATATTTCACCTTTGTCCCTGTGGCTGAGAATAGCAGCAACCTATGTCATAGGAATGTACATAATTCGCTCGGTCTCTTTCTACAAGTGTATTAGTGATGCTGAGCCCTGCAGGGCGAGTCTGAACATGAGTGGCTTTAGCTCAAAAGTAACAGGAAATCGCATGATTAAGTTATTTTATATTCATGGAAACAAATCATGTACTCATTAAACCGATAGTTTAATGTGATTCCAAGTTATTACGGGTCTTTTTAGTTTTTTTTTTTTAAGAACATGCCAATAAGACATTGTATGTTTTGCTTATGACAAGCTGGGAAATATTTTTCTATTCAGTAACGTACTACATTCGTAATGTAAACAACTCAGTTGATACAAAATGACAGGAAGTGAGATTGATTTCCCTATATGCTTCTACATTCCTGTTCCAAACAAATGTCAGTGCAGCTCTACAGTACAAGCGCCATACGTGAAATAAGCCCCTTGATTGAGGAAACTGTGGTACTCTATGTGAGGAATCTAAGAGATGAATTGGCAGATACACTCTTGTCTCACCATCGTCTATTGCCTGTGCCTGGGAGTCCTCAGGGTCGATCCACCAGATGGGAGGGTTGATGGGCGCTCCAGTTTTAGTGGCTTGCCTCGCCAGCCGGATGATGGTGTCGGAGTACCGGTAGTGCAGGGCGGTGAACTTCTTGGAGATCTCCACCGTCTGCAGCAAAGGTCACGAAAATGACTTAAGAATACACGTTGAAGTGTGTACATCATTTCCAATTTTTTCCCTTTTTATACATTTAAGGTTTAATGTGTGAACATCTCTAGAGGCAAAACATTAATAGAGGCAAAATTTAACACGAATAAATATTAACATTTAAGTCACATTTACTAGATACTAAAAACAGACTGTCTTAATTTGTCACAATATTAAAGGTTTACCTACAATAACACATGCAAATTACAGAAGGGATAATTAGAGCATCTTAACAATGTAAGTACTGGTTTTTGCATAAGCACCTATAGTAATTACCCCTACTAACCACTCTTCGTACAACACTGGATCTGATACCATGTAATTGAAGACAGGTAGATTCTTTGTTAATATCATTATTCGTTGTATACTATAACAAGGATAAATCTATTATAGTTATCGGAGAATGCTTTAAAACTTTTACTGTCAGAATCGTACAATTATGTTTGTAAAATATGGTTTGCTCATTATAAATTTTACTCTTAATTCCTTCGGAGACTGGCCTCTCCTTCGACCATGATTCACTACGAAAGTAAGGACACCTACTTTGCAATTGTTATGGCAACAGTTTGCCGGCGCAAGGAGCTACCTCTTTACACAATAACAGACCGTCACATGCTTCCAGCTCCATCACCTTGATTTAGAAATGTTTTCATGGTTTCCTTTTCTTTTTATATATATATATATATATATATATCTGGAAAATTTTTAAATACAAAGCTCCGACGGTCATCCAAAGTCGAAAAAAGTCAGGGATTTCAGAATTTGTCTGTAAAAGTCACCTATTCAGTTATTGTTATGCCTTCGGTTCAAGTGAGCAAAAAATACCCCTTTACTGGTACTACAGTACCATATTTTTATCATAGTGCCATAATATGATTTTTGAGTTTGACAAGTTTGATACTAGTACAGACATTGGCTTGCATGAGATATTTTCTCATTGTGAGTGTCAAAACCAACTATTAAGAACTATGGAAGGTTGATAAAATATCTCTTACTCTTTCAGTACGGCATTGCATCTGGTGTAGGCACATTTTCAATCAACAGATCAATGTTGGTGGAAAATCTACACTGTCCAAAGGAAACTCTGTAATTAAATTAATCACTATGGTAGGATAACTCATGCACCCTTAGATAGAAATATGTTACTTTCTGCAAGGACAGTTAAAAGAAGTAAATAAAGTCACTTCCTGGGGAATAAATATTGGTAGTAGAAATATGAAAAAGTGGGCGAGAGTAGAATAAAGGAAAACTGTAAACGAGATTATAAAATTAAATAAGGATAAGGTACTTAAAATAGCGCATAAAGAGAAAGTGTAAGAAGAAACAGAAAAAGATATTTCTTTACTGAAGAAAATATAAAGGAAACCCTAAAAAAAGAGCATATCGCAACCTAAATTAAATATTCTTTACAGTAATTTATATTTCCTCAAAACCTCTTTGTAGTGAAGCAATCAAAAATGTTATGTAACTCTGCACAAGATGACAATGTGTCTAAAATTTATGGATTAACCATTATTATTGATGTCGCTTTTACAGATTACTCAATGTTGATTTTTAAAATTTATTTTGTGTTATTTTTGTTACTTCAGTGCAGTTAATATATTTATTTATCTTTGCTTACGAGAAGTGAGGTTTTTTTTTTTCATGCCAGTTTTCTGTAGCAACTCTGCTATGTGGAAGACGAAAAAATATATAATATATATTTTCTGGAAAAATTTAATATCTGAAAAAAAGGGCAATGATTTCCATCAGTAATGTAGCTATTCTTTTTAGTGTGAATATATAAACAATTGCTCTATCTCTTTGAGGAATTGGTTCTTGACTTTCAACAACATCTTAAACACCAACGTAACACTTCTGGGGCACAAATTATTAGGGACTTGTTTTCGCAAAGCAAGTATTGCGAATGGCTACAGTTTTCCGTAAGTCCTGCCCTTTATTTGGCTGGAAATGTTATGATGAAAGATGGCAGGTCGGGTAATTGTATGTACGAACCAACTGTACTCGTGTGTGACTTACGTCTGTCCCAACATTCATTATGGAGCACAGTGGTATGTTTACATTTTCATGGGGGAACTGTAAATGTCAAACCATAAGTTAAACAGATATATTGCAAAAAAAATTAAAATGAAATCTTTAAATCAATATTTGCAAAGAGATGCTTACAACGCATTTTAGAAAAAATGAATGTCAAATAATTGTATGTTTATAAAATTTGCATTTATTTTAATTGTTAAACCGACATAATTTAATATGTAGTACATCATATGTTTTGCTGGAGTTTTTAATTCAAATTAAAAATGACTCGACAATACTTAATGTAGTAAACTAATATTTTTCGGGAAAAAAATTTTATTAGATTTAATTTTAAAAACATGTTTCCTGCTGTATTCCCATTTCCTGGCCAAAAAGCAAAATCCAAAGAATCAGTAGCATTAGCTTACATAAATTATGAGGTTCATGTGTCATAGTTGACACCTTGATGTATACTGAGACAGTTAAAACATGCAGAAATGTAATGATTTTCTCGCAAGTCATTAATGGCGTCGACATACGAACGACACATGTTAGGTAAGAGATAGTGTTGTAAGATACACAGCCAAGGATACATGTCGGAAGTCCGGAGCCACAGGAGCCTACCCGCCCAGCAATGCTGTGACGCTATCGGGTTGGCCACCATCTCCAGTGAGTAGCTACTACTCAAATGCCGAGAAGGACACGTCTACTCATCGTGATGGAAACACCCAGCCACTCACACCACGATTTCTGCGGCGCTGTAGAACGTTTAGATGTGTGCGGCAATGACGAGGCGGAGATCTAGGGCATCTTCTCGATGCTCTGCCATTCCAAACAGCTTCTCAGCCCATCGCGTGCATCCTGTACAGGCTGCAGAGGTACCCCACCTCCCCATGAAACTATCTCTGCACCGTACCACACAAGCCTCAACCCCATACCGGCAGTATCATTCCAAAGCTTAGGAAATTACAACTTGTGGTCTCGGAAAGGAGTGAGAACAGCGACCTCCTGCTGCAACTGATGGCATAGTAAGGGAAGACTGCAGCCTGTGACGAACGAACACCACGCCTCCGTCGTTTATATTGCCCAACCATGCCGCCACTTGCGAAAATATATGCGCATGCGATTGGGACAGTGTCATTCTCCAAAAGGAGGACAGTGGTTCATCTGGCCACCCAAAGAGAGGAACATATCCACCAGCCTGCTAATCACTACCGTCATAGTGTGACTGTCTGGCAACTATCCTCAAGGGGCCACTTTCAGTCCACAATTTTTCGTGCCAGCGAAAATATGCTGAACATTGTGGCAAATAAAGGACACGCCAAATGACGTTGTGCCTCAACGCTCAGCATTTCCCTTCTGCAACTCCCTTATTTCTTATTGTGGACGAGTGTGACAAGTGTTAGTAAAGCCAATGAAGCAGTTTTATGAAACTAAGGTGCAGTTATATTCTTCGTAATATTCGGCCATGTAAACCCTGCGACCGCAGATAAGATAGACCCGCGTCTTTTATATATCGATCATATATTTTACACTGAAGAGCCAAAAAAACTGGAACACCTGCCTAACATCCTGTAGGGCCTCCGCGAGCATGCAGAAGTGCTGCAAGACGACATGGCATGGACTCGACAAATGTCTGAAGATATGCAGAAGACATTTCACACCATGAATCCTACAGGGAAGTCCACAAATCCATAGGAGTGCGAGGCGGTGGAGATCTCTTCTGAACAGCACGTTGCAAGGCATCCCAGATATTCTCAATAATATTCATGTCTGGTGATTTAGGGTGTGGGGTGTCGCGTTGTCCTGCTGGAATTGTCCATATCCGTTGGAATGCACAATGGACATGAAAGGGTGCAGGTTATTGGACAGGATTCTTACGTATCTGTCACCTATCAGAGTCGAAACTACTAGACATATCAGGGGTCCCATTTCACGCCAATTGCACACGACCCATGCCATGACAGAGCATCCACAAGTTTGAACAGTCCCCTGTTGACATGTAGGGTCCATGGAATCATGAGAATGTCTCCATACCCGTACACGTCCATCCGCGCGGTACAATTGGAAACGAGACTCGTCATAACAGGCAACGTGTTTCCAGTCATCAACAGTCCAATGGCGGTGTTGGCGGGCCCAGGCGAGGCTTAAATCTTTGTGTCGTGTAGTCAACAAAGGTACACGAGTGGACCTTCGGCTCCGAAAACCCATATCAATAATAGTCCTTTGAATAGTTCGCACGCTGGCACTTTTTGATGCCCCAGCATTGAAATCTGCGCCAATTTGAGAAAGGATTGCACGTCTGTCACGTTAAATGTTTCTCGTCAGTCATCGTTTGTCCCGTTCGTCCACGATCTTTTTCCGACAGCAGCGGTGTCGAAGATTTGATGTTGTACCGGATTCCCGATATTCACGGTACACTCGTGAAATGGTCGTACGCGAAAGTCCAAAGTGTATCACTGCCTCGAAGATGCTATGTCCCATCTCTCGTGTGCCGACTATAACACCACGTTCAAACTCACTGAAATCTTGATAACCGGCCATTGTAGCAGCAGTAATCGATCTATCAACTTTGCCAGACTCTTGTTGTCTTATATAGGCGCTGCAGACCGCATCGCGTTACTCTGATTTGTTCCATACCTATGTTATTTGCATACGCATGCCTATACCATTTTTTTGGCTCTCCAGTTTATGTATACTATTATAAAACTATAACAATAAATTCATATATAATATATACCTCCAAATACGAAAACATTTTAAGATGATTGCATTAATATAATTTGTTAGTCCTTTTATATCGACTTATCAGAGGTCAAATGACATCCAATAATGAATAGACTCGAAATAATGTATTTTATTTCAATTGCAACATTACGTGTTACTATAAATAATTTTATTCAAAATGGTTGTATAGTGCCATTCGTAAAAGTGACATATGTGTCGTTACTAGGGTCATATGTATGTTGTTTGTATTGTACATTTGGGTTTTAAATTCTATTTCAATAACTTCAGATTTTTTTTTTCTTTTAAAGACTTGACACATTGGGTTAGAGGGAGCACGGGCGATTATTTTATGTCTCTGTATGTGGGCGTTAAAAGGCAAAAATACTGCCATGCCTGTCGTATCTGTGCTCTTCGCCTTTTTTACGAAATATTAACCTTATATTTAATATTCGTTAAAATTCTGGAACCTGTTGTTTACTTTCGTGTCCTGAGAGCTTGCCCCCTCACTCCCGGGGAAAGTTTGCTCTGGGAGGGTAATTTTTGTGTAAGTTCTTTGTCGTTGGCAGGCTTTTCTCACACAGCAATGTAGGTTAATATCAGACCGTAGTGCCAAATACGCACGGATGTTTCTCTTATGTCTGACTCGACATAACAAATTTGTTGTGTGGAGATTACATGTGTGTGTGTGTGTGTGTGTGTGTGTGTGTGTGTGTGTGTGTGTGTGTGTGTGTGTGTGTGTGTGTGTGTGTGTGTGTGTATTTTGAGATTCGGCCACTTCACAGTTTTTCGGGGACTGGAGCCACTCCAACTGTTTATCGATATACAGTCTCTATTCGAATAATGTTTATCTCCATCGGTGTACGAAGTAGCCTTTAACAACATCATATCAGAAGCTTTATTGATATTGAGAGGGTCTACACTTCAGTCCGTTGGCTTTCTGGAGAAACATACTTCTGCTTAACTCAGTATCCGACAAGTGCACATTTCAGGAGAGCTACACGTGGCTGCTGGCACACGATCTGGTCGTGAACTTACGATCTACAACTACTGGCGCCCCGGGAAAGTAAATTTTAACATCATAGATTATCCTATCAAAACCCAGGGAAAATTCTCACACCTAATCTTATAATCCTTGTAAAAAGTACAACCATTCTGAGCACCGGTTCCACATAAATGCGAATAACAAAAGGGGTTGTATGAATTTAAACGGTAAGAGATTTGTGTGTGAATAGTAGGCCTCAGCTTAAATAAGAGTGTATATTAAAATATTTCCTCTGTTCAAACATTCCCAAAATACATCGAATACATCAGCCTATTTCCAATTTACATGTTTTCATGGGTTTGGCATGATTGCCAAATTATTTTATGAACATGAGACATACTCCAGGGTATGGAGCCAAAATATGAACATTTTCGGGTTGTTAGTGACTGGAAGAGTTGAGTTGGGAGTGGAGTGCAGATGATTGGGCGGGTCTTAACAGTGAGGCCTTGAGAGCCAATGAGGGCGAAGCAACATTAATATACAGCAGCGCCAGTACAAGGACGGGGGAAATGGGAGATATCCGAGAAAACCCGGCGACCAACATCATCGCCTGGCATGATTTCCACACACAGGAGTTAATACGCTGGGAATCGTAAACGATTCGCTTTGGTATTACGCGAGCATTCTAACCACTATGATAAACACAGCCCCTGTTGAAGTTGGATTTCGAATAATGTTATCAAAGGTGCCAGCTAACCAGTGTTGTGTAGTTATCAGTTTAGCATGAGGTGTGCTTTCGTCACAAGTTCAAGACACAGCCTGGAAATCTTAGATGAATGTTTACCACAGTTCGTTGGCTGATTTATTCATAGCTCTTCAGATGCCACTGTTGTTACCATAATTAGATAAGTCATCGATACTGTAACTACATATAAGTTGTATATGGAAAAGTCCTGGAAATTATGTTCATTAAATAGAAATGATGTATAATATTTATATAGAAATAATGTAATAAATATTTGTAATTATTATATTTATAATTAAAAGCTATAATGTAATATAAAATGTAATAAAAATCATGATTTGTATCATATAATGAAATACAGCAATAAAATAAATAACATAAAAAACGAAAATACTGCACTTACAAAAATACTGAAACTCAATCCACACACAAATATTTTAAATGTAAAAAAATTGATTTTCACTTAAATACAGCTTCTGCACTAAAACTTAAAAGAAATTATGTATGCCAAGTTGCAGGGACTCATCTTCGACACTTACAACATCAACTGATCATTAGACAACATCGCTAAAATCGTGAGATAATGCACAATGCACAATGCACATTAAAAAAATAATATGCATTGCACTACTGTTTACTGCAAAGTAACACTTGTATATGCACATCCATCACCCACCTGGCTGGATCTTTACCTGTGTCTAGCAAAGCTGTTTGTATGGGGTTTGTGATGCATTCATTTGTGTGTTTTCTCTAGTAATTTAGATGCAGTTTTACCCAACACACACCACTCTTAATGCACAATATATATATATATATATATATGTGTGTGTGGAATTTGTCGTTGCTTTTAATCGTGTGGTTTTCAAGGTGGCCAATGGCCGGGGTGTCAGTGACATGGCCCAAGACTTCGTGATTGCAGTGCACAGCGCGTCCACGGGATGGCATGGCAGGGAGGAGAAGCAACAGTGAGCTATGCTCGAGGGTGAAGCATCGAGTGCATCAGTGTGCCCACTGTTAGAACTTGTATGTGCCTATTTTTTTACATAATGTGATAGATAAGAATACAGGGTATGTGATGTTAGATACATTTGTTTGTTTGAATACAATGCTCACTGAATGTCAGTTGCTACAAAAGTAATTGAAAAGAGTCTGGGACACCTTTTGATAAATTACTGTGACCACGGCTTTTTATCTCACTCGCTAAAGTTCTTCCATTCACCTACAAGATAAACAAATATATTCTTGCCGTATTTGATATAGCATGGGATAAGACGACTGATACGAAAATCTGAGCGTCACATACCGAAAAACCAGCCAGGGTGGGAGTGGGGC
The DNA here is from genome assembly GCA_002778355.1 of Clitarchus hookeri. NCBI lineage: Eukaryota > Metazoa > Arthropoda > Insecta > Phasmatodea > Phasmatidae > Clitarchus > Clitarchus hookeri. Next base: position 102,082 of record NQII01002838.1, on the reverse strand, counting down.
CATTAGCATTTACCAATACACGAACATTGCGCACTCATACAAGACATAGCTCGAGCAGTGGAGAAGGGAAATGGAGCTGTCAGAGGAGCTCGTTCGGGGTTGTGTGCTTTATGGCTTTAAGGTGGACTTTTCCGCAGCCAAATCAATTAGCAGAGTATGTCAAGTCTTTGAGGCAGCACTGGTTCCAGAAGTTCAGGTTCGGATATCCATCCCTTTATGATGAACCCCGAAGTGGGTGGTCATAGGTCCTGAATGACAAGGCACTGAAGACGCTCATAGAGAAGGGCAGCCACCAAACATGTAGTGAGCCTGTCGAACGCTTTCAAGTGTTTGATGAAACGGTCAGACTTAGCCTGCACTGTAAGGCATTCAAGTTGAGCAAGTGGGTAGCCCACACACACTGCCGAAAGCCAACAAGCAACAATGGATGAAAGCTTGTACCTCGTTCATTTATCGGCATTGCAGGGCACCCATATTTGATCGAGAGCTCACTTGTGACAAAAATTTGGTCTTGTATGATACCCCCAGGTGTGCCAGATATTTTTTGTCACCATGGTACTCTGTGCCTCACACAAAAGACCATCACTACAGCCACACCAAGTGCTGCACGATGAGCTGCTACCAATGAGCCAGACCGCCACTACAGACGTGTACACCCAGCAGTTAAAAAATGTGCAACAGGCACTGAATCAGAAGGAGCCAGCACTGGTTAATCACAAGGGTGTTGTGATCCTTCATGACAGTGCCAGTCTGCATGTGATCTGGATGGCCAAGGGTATGATACAGGGACTTCACTGGGATACAGTGTCATCCACCATTCTCCCCGGAACTTGCAACAACAAATTATCAACTTTTTCATTCCCTGGACAACCACCTGCGATAGAAATCTTTCGCAAGTGAGGTAGACTTGCGATAGGCATTCACAGACTTCTTTGAATTCAAGACAACTGATTTTTACCAACAGAGCATTGCGTAGCTGGTGGCACCTTGCAAAATATGCTGGATGTCGATGGGGATTACTTTAAGGACTAACTGTATGTAGCATTCCAGTATATATTTTTGTTTCGGACGATCTAAAATAGCAAGAACTAATTTGGTTACCTAGTCAATTACGAACTTGCCATTAGGAATGTTTCAGCTTTGTCCGAATGTAAGTTTCCAGCGAATTCATGACAGATCTGTGTGTATGAACACAGGTGACAATGTATATTTCTAGCAGCCATTAATAGTGGTGCATCACATCTAGTACAAAGGCAGGGCTGTAAATATGAGTGTTTTCAAGTCGGACTGTAAACAGTTCCATCATAACCTTGTCTCGCCTAAATATAAGTGACTATCGAGCTTTAAGCATGTTCACATTGATATTTTGTGTTGTTTCGAGGTCTACTCTTTATATTACAGTTACATTCAAATGTTTATCAATACAGCCTCTTTACTGTACATATAGGTGTATTTTATTCACATATAATAAGGCAAACCAGGTAGAATTTTATGAGTTTGCTGATGAAACGATATCCGTTTTATGGATGCTCGTAACATTAATTGCACTTTATTCCAATCTAAATAATAAGATAATTAATGGAAGAAGTGTTCTCAGACTATCGTGCTTACCTCATTATCGAAATCCCACGGTACGACGGAGAACTGCAAGGCTGGCATGAAGGTGTTGGCCTGCAGCCACCTGATGAACAACTCCTTGCTGACCTTATCGCTGCCATACACGTTGCCGCCGATCATGTCGGGCAGCACGAAGTAATAGCCAACGCTGTTCATCTGTAGCAGAGTGGTGACGAGCGAGCGCAACCCATTGTTCAGCCCCCAATTGGAGTCCTTGTCGATCATCCTGATGAACCTAGGCAGGTCCTGGGTCCTCGCTGCCGACCGCACCTCCAACATCGGACCAAACTGCGACACTGTCCTCACATATCTGGACGTGTACGCCATGGGGGTCAGGCCATCTGATGCATTCAGTATCATCAGCTGGGGCAGATAGTCTACCTCACCTGCATCGAACTTGAAAGAATCTATGCTGTTCTCTTCCGAGAGGTTTCTCAAGCGCTGTACCCACCATTTGGCAGCCTCTGTCTTAGTAAAGTCAATTTCACCTCCAATTCCATTCCACCATTGAGCATCTATGCTGCCGTTATTGTTTCTAACAAAGTATCCTCTTTCAGCAGCATAACTGTATGCTGGGTTGCAGTTTTTGTTGATGAATGGATGTATCCAAAGTGTCACTCTAAAGCCTTTGCTTTTAAGAACATTAGTTGCATTATTCATTTCAGGAAATTTATTTTTATCAAACTCGGCAGAGCCATAACACGTCTCCCAGAAATCATCGATTTCTAACTGGCTGTTGTTGAAACCGTATTGATTTATTTCGTCAGCGAATCGAAGCACAATTGTTTCATTTATTTGTGCTTTGTACCGAGCCCAAGTTGACCAAATTGGATGTTGTATCATTCTCTCATCTGGTATGCCTGTCGGTTTGCCAAAGAAATTCTTAATAGCATGTTCGTGAGCTTTCCTTGCATTGGGCAAGCTACAGATCGTGTATTTAAGCTGTAGTTTCTCGTTTTGTTCTGGGTACGGTGATTTATTCTTTGCGATAAGACACATGTGATTTTCTTTAAGATGTTTCTGATCTATGAATAAATGAGTTTCCTTATCTACATTAATATAGACTCCATCCGAATTAATCCACAGAGGATCGGCAATTGCCTGGCTGTTTTCATCTTTGGTTACATACGCATTGTCATCGAATGTTAGTTTCTCGTAAGGCCAGTACTGAGTAGAGGATTCCGGTCCACCATACCAGTGTTTGTCACCCAAGTCAAAGCAATCCATGAACTGAACTATATTGTCAGTTGTCATATTTTCAGATATCCACGACACTTGTTTGCATGTGTCATCAATTTCGCTTATTGTTAATCTGGTGGTATTACCTACAGCCACAGTAAAACCTCTGGAGCCCATATCTTTGACGATATCTCCACCTGAATGAACTTCAATGCCAACACCCATAGTAGCATTGAGGGCTAAATTGTTGCCTGCAAATAAAATTTAATGCAATTCATTAGTGTGAATACATGAAACTTTTGTGAGAAAGGCTAGTTACTACACCCAATTATGTACCACATATATAAAACAATTGTACATGATTTTCGTATGCACGATTGAGAAATGTATGGGAACAATACCAGACATGTAATACCCTAATAACACCCCCAAAAATACGTTTCCACGTTGTACACTCATAGAATACATCCACATGAAACTAGCTATATTTTTTTCTTGGCGTTTATCCAGACCTATTAAGGCAGAGAGCGATTTTACACTGCGTTTGTAATAAACGTCGCCAACAAACATACTTAACATGGCGCTAACTCCAGAAGCAGGTAATATGTTCACTTTAGTGGGGTATTTTATAGTTTTGTCGGATCGTAGGGTTGCACAATCAAGCGTCATGACAGCCGGGGAAAGTTTTGCTACAGGTGGCTAGCCTATAATTTATTACGAACACGTGATATATAATGGAGAAACACAAGAAATACCACAGTTTACATATATTTTGGATACAGCATTCCTGACTTCATAAAACATTGTGGAGTGGGCTACGTCCTGACTTCAGAATCTCTTTACAGAAGTAAAGGAGAAGACTTGTAAATTGACAAAATATATTTAACGTGTTTATTCGAAGCTAAAACACGTGTAATGCACACCAGCTTACTGTGTGAACTGTCTAGGGTTCTTTAGCACAGAAGACTCTTTGTCGTGTGCCACTGTGGAACAACTTGCTAGCTTCCAAACTTCTTAACCAAGAGATTCCAACCACACGAAGTCACAATAGCACGACGATATTTAAAGGCTTCTACATATGTTCACATGTCTCTGAATTTCTCTCAAATTATGTCGGCAACTTTGGAACCTATGTTTTCTAACCTGATGAAAGTCAATGGTTTAAAATGCATGTGCCATTTCTCGTTTTTCTCCCGACTTAAAAAATTTCACAGACAAGGTCTAAACACAAAATTTTTTAAATAATTTTTTAATGTATATATTTTTTAATTTTCCTGAAATGGCAAATATAAATGTGTCAAGTCAATATGAATTATTATTGCTTTTGTTACATAGAATTATAATTTACTCAGATGTGGGTACACATGTAAAGTTTGATTTCAAATACACTGTTTTACTAGAAGGACTTTTCATTGCCCATATTACATATGATAATAGGGACACAAATACTTGTGACGAACGTTTGTCTTGATGGAAACCAGAGGCATTAGAGGTAGCACTTTGTTCAGGCCACTGTGTTTGCCAAGCTAGCGCGCGCCCCTCCGACCAAAGCTGTCTGCAATTTGATACTCTGCTCCTCATGACCGATCTTCTTGTGTTACATTCACGTTGGCAGTAGGTTTTCTCGGAGTTCTACACTTTTCCCCACGCCTTATCTTCCGCTGCTACTAAATTAAGCATCCTTCACGTTTACCAGCTGAACATGACATCAGTGGTAAGACTCTGATCTTGCATTCGGGAGGACCCAGGTTCTTATCTTGGTAGTGCCGTTTTCTGTTGTCGCGTTTCTCCGAAGCCTCTCCAGGAGAGTCGTACGCCAGTTTCTCAAGACTTGCCATTGACTACTATTTGAAAGCCATGGTGAGAAACCCATCTCTATGTTAACCGAGGTGAAGAAGACCGTGCGGCTGGGTACAGGAACACTCACCTGATTTCCCTGGTAGCTGTAGGTAGATGGCACCTCCTCGCACCTCCAAAATGGCTGCATGCATGCGTGTCATCACAGCCGCCCACACACACAGCAGGCTCCAGGTGGCTGCAATCAAGCGCAGTGATGAGCTACAGCTTGGTAACTACATGGTAAACACCGTGAAGCCAGTGGACAGACTCAATCAAGTGCTAGACTAGAAGATAACATTTCCCTCACGCACCCTTGTCAGAAACCTTTTTTTCCAATGTGTGTGTATTTTTGTATGTATGTAGTANATTATGCATCCTGAGCCTTGTTCTATTGTACAAAACAGAAACTTTTGTGGATCGCGATAACAAAAGTATTTGTAAATCCATTGTAAACACAGCTGTTCTAGATGTTTTGGCCTTTTCTCTATCAGAGGCTTTTTTTTTTTTTTTTTTTTTTTTTTTTTTTTTCTTTTTTTTTTTGTTCTGTTGGAGAGCAGTACTAAAATTATTGTACAGCGGTCACTGTTTCTCAGACTAAAGATAACATGGTCAAATCTTAGTCTTCTGTCCATGCTCACAACACTTGCCCAAGAACAGCCGTCAGACATGCAAAATCATATGCTCGAACCAATATTATGTTCCGTTTGTTTACATTTGGTTTTACAAGAAACCAACTCTCTCCAAAAAAAAGTAGCATAGTGCGTAATTAATCATATTGTATTTTCATTAAAAGCTAGTCAAGCCATGTTTATTATCATACGAGTGTTCTTGTTTATGTAAACAATTTGCTAAATAAATATAGTCAAAATCATGCTGTTTTGATATTTGTGTAGGTTTAAAAGCAGTTCAGTTAGGGGACACAGAAATTGGTTACTTTACACCTGGCATGCGCACTCTACCTCACATTCCTTGTACGCTCTGCTGTAGACCGCAGACATGCCAGCTTTATGCATACTCTTAAAACATTTAGACTTTTCTTAGTTTTTTAGATTGTTTGGTAAAAAATGCATACCTTAAAATTCAGCTTGAATTACGAAAATATTAGAATGGTTTACAAACTGGAAATTTGACTTCTAATTTATCTCGATAGTATTAAAGTTTTATTATTTTTCAACATAAAAAAGATTAGAAAAAAATTGTTTGCCATTTATGTTTGCGGTTGTATGTGTGTGTGACTGTGCGTATGAGTAATAATATGTAACCCATCCTTCACTAAAACTCCTTAAAGAGAGAACGTAATATAGTAATAACTAGTACACATTATACCCATCATAAGGAGGAATTAATCTTGCCTTTTTACTGTGATTGATTCCTCCTGGTTTATTTGGTGTTTCATGTGCCAACATTAAGTGCGAAGGTCGCTTCAATTTAAAATTTTCCACATATGCTTTTTACATATTTGAAATAGTTATTCTGCAACTCTTGGAGAATAGTTGGTTTTGCACGTAGTCCCCTTTGTGATGAATTTTTAAGATGACAAATATATTCTTGTAGGTTCTGTATACTATGTCATGCCCTTTTGTGGGAGCTATCTGTTGACCCCCGTTTGCACTTCCTCATCATTCCTGAATCGCTGACCGCCTAACTGGACCTTCATCTGAGGGAAAAGGTCAATATAACTTGCAAAGTTTCCCGATGAGCGCTGTGGACGACAGATATATCTCTCTCCACTGTTTGCCATGCAAATCTGTGCGTCCCTCCAGGAAGGTTCACACTAAATACAGTTTCAAGTCAGTGTAATCTGGTGTTGGCTGGGCATCACTTGAAGATCACAGTAACACAAATATTTTGTTCTTCCTGTTATTTTTAGCATAATGCATATTCTAGTTGCGGCAACATTACTAAGAGGCTTTATTTACGTTAACACTTCAAAAGTATAGGCCTATTTGCATCACAGTAATACATATAATACTTTGTAAATGGTTAGCATTATTAAATTTGCGACAACATTGTTAATTTTTGTACAACATAAACGTTCGAAGAAATGGCTCAATAGTAATTTTTTTGGTATAGCAAAATTAGACATTATTCTGTTTGGGATATTTATGGCACACCAATTTTGACTAGTCCTCTTTGAGCGATTGTTTGCTCATTTAAGAATTAAAAAGTTTTTATTATTGCCACGTAATTGCAAATTTCTCCGGTCAGTTTACGATAAGAAACCGTGACAAATTATAATTTCAGTCATGGTACAGAAAACCTCGTTTGAGAATATCATAGTCAAATTTATATTTCACTGTTTACCATTCTAAATAATGCGAATGCCCGTAACTGGGATACACTGTATTTGATTAAAGCCGATAAAATTAAACAGCAGATATGTTGGTTGGTTACTCGCAGATACGAAGTACCAACTTAAAAAACTTATATACCTAATAATTAAAAACGAAACAATAGAGACTAAAACCAAGTAAACTTGTAAGCTGAGAAGAAAATAAATATTTTACAGTAGGCCTAAACATGTGTCTGTATTTACGTCCTATAATGCAAATGTATTATTCACATTGCAAAGTATTTTTTGTTGTTACCCCTCTTAGATTGCAAAATTCGATACACTCCCCTCTTCAAAAATATTATTATGAAAGTAATTTTCCAGTCACTACAATTCAACAATACGATCGTGACACAAGAATATTACACATACTGATGCCATTGCATTTCATACGTAATACAGTGTTTGTTAGTATACACACAAGTTCATTATGTTGTGCTGGTGTATGTACATGAGAAACAGCGAATGTATATTTACCTAGCGCTCCCATTTGTTGGAAAGCTTGCTTATTGTGCAACGTGTAGATAGCCTTCTCCTCACAGTTCCACACTGCTTGATTTAACGGGCAATGAGCTGTTATGTTCACATCCACTCTACAGTTATCTTCATCCCAGGAAGGTGAAAAAAAAATATTTCGGACACAAACAACTGCATTACACCAATACTGTGAAATGCCACCTATGACGCAGTTAATATAAGTAATCTTATCTGGCCTAGATACACAATTGTTTTTGACCCAAGTGTTTTGTTATTGTGACGCTTCATTTCCTTATCTATTTCTTCACTGATTGCATTATTTAATATTGTGGCCTTTGGAAATGAAAGTAAATAAATCTACAACTTATCGTTTTTGTAAAATATGGTAATTCACGAAAATTGCGGCACTTCTTTATTGTCATACCATACTAAGAAGGAAGTTTATTTTTGTAAGTCAGGCATAGATGAAGAATTCATACTAATGTAAACTGAAGCAATCCTCTGATAAAGATATTTTGAAAGTATACTTATAAACAGTCTTGAAATAATACTGTTTAAGGGGCGAAAAGCATGTGAGAAGGGTTAACAATTTATGCGTCTTCGACCGACGAAAGCAGATGTCTACATTTAATCGAAGTTGATCGTTCCTTTCAGAACATCGCTTCCTGTGACTGACGCACGTGTCTCGAGGTGGTTTACATGGGGTGTAATTTGTAAAGAGTTATCGTGGACGAGGCCGGCTGGAAGGGACTGGCGGTCAACTTTAGGCAGCTCTGTGTAGAAAACGCATCTGGCTTATGGCGCTTATCTTCATCGTGCTAATATCCAAGTTCCAAGCACAGAAAATTGGCAGTGACGAGGGCGACACTGTCATACGCATAATGCATCGTAATGCTTCTAAATGCTAAATAATGTATTAATGTGCAGATGGGAAGGGCTTAAAGGTTACTCAGACCAACACAAATAGGAAAGGAATCTGCCGTAATTTGTACCAAGAAGCCATATTAGCATTCCCCTGGAGTGATTTCGGAAAACCGTAGGGAACCGCGATAGGATACTGGACTGGGAGTCGAACCCGAGTCCTGCTGAGTGCGTGTCTAGCGTGTAGCCACTGTGCCACTTTCCTGGCTGCAGGTTTCTTGTTGTGCTGCATACTCTACGAGGCTTTCAGCGACATCCATATAATAGAATAGGCGGAGACTCTGTGGTAAGTTTGTGTGCATTGTACAGATGAGTATAAAAGAATACCCCAACTTAAAGGTATATTATATCAAAACCAAACAACCTACAACCTTGATTGACCAATCAAATGAACCGTGGAACCGTGAATTTTGTTTACCACACATTCTTAAATGTTAAATGTGACCTCCATGAGCGGCCCGAACGACGTCTACGCGATAATCAAACTCGTTCCACGCTCTTGTCAGCATGTCCGGTGCTGACAAGAGCGTGCGATGGCGACTAGCTGACCGCAGTGCTTTACAAACAAAGAGATGCGTATCATGGGTCATCTTTACTGGAGCTGTTTCAAGTGACGCTCTTTGACTTGCAAGCAGGCATTGATGCGATCAACCAAGTTGTTATGCACTCTGTCTAAATACTGCGTGTTTGTTGAACGCCAATGCAGGCTGCAAGAATTCTCACAGTAAAGTCCTCCTGGGTGCGCCTAGACAACTAGGCCAAGTGTTCCCGCGAGTTACAGTGAAGCAGTCACATCTCGAAGAAGGCCGACTCAGCTCCTTCCCGCTCCGCCCCCCGCGTCGTACGCTCGGCCCGCGGGTGATTCACCCAGGCAGCGCGCCAAATTCAAACGGAGCGTGCATCGTTTGGCGGTTGTATCTCGATAGGAGGACGTTTACAGCCACTTGTTCGTTGTATAAAAATTTTTGTCTCGGCATAACCAATTACCATTTTAAAGAGTGCTCAACAATCTCTGAACATCCCGTATGATTGAACTGTTGTAGACCATCCGAATATAACTTTACGTGAATATATAAAAGAAAAATATTTAACGGCACGCATATAATAGAAAGAAAAACTGTAGCAATCAAATTTGACATTTATAAAATTTTCACAATTTAATTTAAAACCATTAATTTAACAAAAGAATATTTTATTGTTATATTAGAAAGAAGAATAAATGTTACTTCCAAGTGTAGGTGAGAAATACAAAGCAAATAGTGTGTAGTCCATGCTTGGTAACATCCATCTTATTGGAATACCTGCTAAAGTTCTACTTTTAGGATATTACGTTGCTCCTTCTCATGCAAGAAAAAAGCTTAACCTATATTACGAAATTACACCAAAGGTACAATGAACCGCGTTCGTGCGCACTAACTGTAATAATAGTTTATATAAGAACAATTTCTTACTAGGCATTACCAACACCCCTATTTTCTCCCTGTTTTATTCACATTGTCATAAACGAAATATTAGAATTTATAAATAAATTATAAGTAAAAGTTTAATTGAACCAAAAATAAGGAACTTATGGAAACACGAGTATAAAACGCTTGTAATACATGGTATATTTAGGAAACGAATAAGTACGTCATACATGCCGCAATTTTTCGAAAGTTTGGTTCAAAACACTTGAAAAAACAGCGAATAGACAATATCAGAAGTATTGGCATTAGCTTGGTGTGTTTAAAAGCTTGTTTATTCCATACTGCCTTCCTACAGCACGGGGGAAACTAGCGTTGATAAAACTGCAGGAATTATTCAGAAAACAGCTTTGAACGTAGTGACAATCAGTCCCAAGAAAAACCCGCATATTTCTGAAGAGTTGTGTAGCTGATAACAAAAATAACGATGTAATGAAGTTACACAGTATTTCACCATTACGTAGCAAGTCGCAATCCACTTATGCACCGCGAGTTCAGTCTCCTTGCGTGTGTGGTATATCACGGAGTTTACTACACACTCACCCTACGTATGTTATTACGACAATGTTCCAGAGAATGAAGTCAGTCAGTCTGAGATAGCGGCTAGTCAAAAAATAATCGCTGCAAAACTAAGTGATGAATTCCAGTCCCAACTGCAAGTTAACAAGTCTGAAATGGCTGCAGAGTTTGAAGTTAGCGAAGCTAAAATGGACGCCGAAGTTAAAGTTAGTCAGGACGAAATCGAAGCTTGTAAAAGGTGTCGGAAACATTAAAAGCGGAGTTGAAGTCAGTATGCGCCAAGGTTCATGGCCAGCTTGCATTATTCCGCTCCGACGCCCTAGTGGAGGTACTGGACGAGGCTGTACCTCGTCAAGTAAGCTGAAGAGTTAAGACTGCCGCCGAAGAGGTCAAATGCGGAGTGTGCATACTGAAACAGCACTCTAAAAACACTTTCTTTTTTGTAACTCGTAATCGATTGCCGCAAAGAAAGTTTTGGTAAAATATGAAGCACTCCAAAAGCACTCCAACGATAGTTTGCCGCAAACTAAATTTTGTTAGATTTATATATTAAAGGTGTGGGATACCAAAAAATTAATAATTTCACATTTGTACCAAATATTTTTCAACTCGTACGCATTGTCTTGAATAAAAAAATCCACTATATAGTTTCCGAATAACTGAATGTCTAATACAAAATTCTTCTGTTTTGCTGCAGCTGTAATAACAAATACTAAGTAAGTTGTACAGGTGAAAATATTTACAAAGTAAACTAATCCCCCCATGGGCTACCGTGTGATACATATTTACAAAGTAAACTAATCCCATGGGCTACCGTGTGATACATATTTACAAAGTAAACTAATCCCATGGGCTACCGTGTGATACATATTTACAAAGTAAACTAATCCCATGGGCTACCGTGTGATACATATTTACAAAGTAAACTAATCCCATGGGCTACCGTGTGATACATATTTAATCACCAAAAAACAATCCATAAATACATATTTTTTAATGTAAAATATATACACGTTTTTGCATATTTTTAACACTTTAGTTTTAAATGTATGAACTTCGTTTGTTGATTACATATATTTCAAGCAATAACCCACTGCATAACTTAATGTTGTAAATTTTTTTTTATTAACATAACTAATAAAATATTTATTTATTAATGTGGTGCTATCTTCCAAAATGGGGGACTATTAGCAATATTCTTTACGAATTTCAATGCTTAAATAATGTAATATCATTATCCCAAATCTTTAAATTGGATTAAATGGTTGCCGAAAATGACATAGCGCCGTAAACTTATAAAGCCCGCCATTTTAAAAATAGGGAACCGGTGTGCTCGAAAATTATAAACGTCAAATTTCCTGAAAAATTCGTGGAGCTTAAGCGTAAGACCGGTATTCGAGAACACTCGCGAGGCTATAAACAAGTGGAAACGACATTTTTGTACAATGTTTATTTTCAGTACCTTTTGCGAAAGTTTACGTGAACTTTTCCTTTGCAGTTTATCTGTAAAAATTGCAAATATTATAAACTTGATGTATCTGTGTAAACAAAAAAGTCATAATTTTTGGTTTTAATTTTTGTGGGTCGCAATACATTTATTTTTCTCGTTCTTAACAACTTGCAGATTAAATTTTTGTACCGTGACAATCGCCGATTTATGAACATGTTTAAACATAATACAACTAACTGAAGTTATTTTCATAATGTGATTTCAGCCATCTCTGATGATATTTTTGGTGCTTTGTAATTCCTATTTTTAAGACCCTTTATTGTGACGTGGAAATTAGAGACGTAAATTTAAAATGGCGAACCTACCTTTGAACAACATAACTGCAACTTTATGGTTATAAATTGTTGCTGTATATTGTCGCGAAGCAAGGAGGAAGCAGGCACTCTAGCATCTCTCTTATTCATCTTTCTTCCTTTAAATCTGCCTCTACTC
>NQII01002838.1:39948-73879 GCA_002778355.1 Clitarchus hookeri | reverse complement strand
AAGCCCCCTTTTCGGACTGCCGCATCATGAAAAATAAAGAAAAATCACAAACATCTAAAAATAAATCTTCACAATCAAGTAACATATAACATTAGATGTCATGCCATTGCTCACCCCACCAGCACCATCCATTTACTTAATCGCCACCCCACACCTGGCAATTCTTATAAAATTTTAAAAAATAAAAAAATATTTTTAAAATTGAGGAAAATATAACGTTAAACTCACATACACACCACCACCCTAACCAACCACCCTTTCACTAGAATCTACCCAATCACAGAAACTCGGGATTGATTGAAAAAAAAAATTTATTCTATCAATCGAAGGACATACATATCATGTTAACCTCACACTCATCCCACCATACTCACCTCAGTCCCTTTCCTCCACCCAAACATGAACAAATCAAGGAAAATCACAAAAAATTTAAACAAAATTTTAAAATTGAAAAAAATTGAAAAAATATTTAAAGCTGTACATGTAGGAGGCCCGGGGTTCGATGACAGGTGGATCAAATTAGCTCCCGACACGACTGGCCCTCGAAAAGTTGGCTGTGTCCATCTTGTTAGCCATATTGGATCCAGGTGACCTTACCTTGATGAGTGGACATGACCTTGAACCCATTGCTGTGACCTTAAATAACCTTGAACCCAAAAAATTTCAGAAAATTAAAAAAATTTAAAATTTAACAAATTTACAAATAATACCAAAGATTTTAAAAACATAATTTTAAAAAAAAAATTGGTTGTCTGTAAAGTCGGTTTACTGACGATAGTTGAACGTGACAACGTCTTAAGAAAATACTGATGGAATGGTAGCATTTTTCAAAAGAAAATTTTAATTTCATTTGTTTAATAGATTTGTATGTATATAGAGAAGGAGGTAATTGGAAATCACAATGAAATTGATCAAGTGAGATTTATTTGTACGCATAAATACAATTATGTCAATTTTTTTTTTTCAATTTAATAGTTTTTACAAGTATAAATGTGCGTTGAGCAATTGTTTTACAACTTTTAAACATGTGTAATATTTAATTTCTTACAATCTGTGTTATTCTGTTGAGAATAGGACGATGATAGGAAAAGTAGGAAATGAAAGGGAGTGTTTCGAGTTTAATGTGTCTTGAAAAAGTCAAATCGATGGTGGTGCCTCCTAGTGTTGTTGAGTTATTAACGTCTGATGCACAATCGACATTAAACATGTCTTTCATGAATTTGATGAATTTTTTTTCGCTCGTTCCGCGCTCTCGCTTGCACTTCAAGCCTTACATGGAACGCCTCAGAGCGAGGTAACGCCGCATGAGTCATGTTTTTTCGTGCGTGCAGCCGGCTCTATCGAATTATAAGACGTTGTCACGTCAAAAATTTAATTTATTTTAAAAACTTAGATATCTGGATGTTCCCACAGCTACATGTCTCTGGCCTCGCGAGGGTTTGGGAGACTCACTTTTCAAGTGCAGAACAGTAGTGGCCATATTGGCAGGGCATGTCAAATCGAAACATCTATATTAATCATCCGATTTTAAAAACTATTTTTAATTAAAAATTATTTTTTTATTTTTCATTTGTAATAAAATTATACTTGATATTATTATGGAAACATGCAAAAAAACTTTTATTCAGTTTCTACATTTCCAGTCTCCGCTCTTGAAGTCTAAGGATTATATGATGCCGGAATATGTACATTATTCATTTTCTCGACTGTTATGCAGTTATAAGTATGCTTCTCAGAATTATTTTTAATTATGTAACTGTGACCAATCCAAGACCTTAATACGAATATCCTCTCTTTCCACCATCAAGTGTTGCATAGCGAAACTGCTAACAGTTCACAAAAACTATTGTGTTTAGGTCTATTAATAGAAAGTAAATACAGCTTTTTTAAACTGCAAACCAGTTGATTTACTCCTGGAAAAACAAGAGTTGACTATAAATAAATATTAGGGAAGGGTTGAGTGCCCATTTTTCCCAATTCCGATTCCTCATTTTTGATTCTTGATTCCCGATTCTGAGTATTTTGATTATTAAAATTAGCATTTACTATGTAATACAGGTTAAGTATAAAAGAATACCCCAACTTTGAAGGTATATAATATAAAAACAAAACAACCTACAACCTTGATTGACCAATCAAATGAACCTTGGAACTGTAAAGTTTGTTTACCATACATTCATAAATGTTCAATGTGACCACCATGAGCGGCCTGAAAGACATCTACGCGATAATCAAATCGTTACACGCTCTTGTCAGCATGTCCGGTGTTACAGTTTGGATGGTGTTCGTAACTCTCGGTTTGAGGTGGTGAAAGGAAAGCGAGCTCGCATTCTACACGTCAATGTGAAGGGGACGGTCTGATGTTTCCTTTATGTACCCAGAACGAGGTAGACGATGCCTTCATGTATAAGCTGGTTTTTAGCTATGAAGCGACGTTCCATACAAATGGTAAGGTGAACCGGCACAACGTGTGGATATGAGGTCAGGATCTTCCACATCAAACCACCGAACATGAGCGCACTTCCCTCAAATTGAATGTGTTTTGTGCAGTATCCAAAGAAAAGACACTCGTTTTCGGCCCTTTCTTTTTTCATGAGCCCACTGTTACTGGAATCCCTTATTTGGACATGCTTACAGAGTGGTTGTTTCCTCAGATAGAAGAGGCGGCGCGGGACCTCATTTTCCAGCAGAATGGTGTGCCACCCCATTGACACCTAGCTGTTCGCGGATACCTGAACGAGAAGTCGCAATGCTGGATTGGTGGAGGAGCAGCTGGTGACCAGGCTCTTCATCACTGGTTCCCAAGAAGCCCGGATCTTACCCCGTGCGATTTTTTTCTGTGGGGCTACATAAAGGATCAAGTGTTTCGTCCACCATTGCCGGCTAATATTGACGACCTCAGAACGAGAATTATGGACGCCATCGAAACCGTAACACCAGACATGCTGACAAGAGTGTGGAACGAGTTCGATTATCGCTTAGATGTTGTTCGGGCCGCTCGTAGTGGTCACATCGAACATTGATGAAAATATGGTAAACAAACGTCACAGTTCCACGGTTAATTTGATTGGTCAACCAAGATTGTAGGTTATTTGGTTTTGATATTACAGGCCTTCAAAATTGAGGTATTCTTTTATACTCACCCTGAATTTAGAAAAAAATTGTTTCACAAAATGGCATTTATTTTTGTAAATTCCGAGTACAGTGATAATATTCTTATTGAATCCCAAGTAGTTTTGAATCTCAACTTATCGGAAGTGATCTCACTGGAAAAAGGTTTGGATTAAAACAACATCTTGGTTTACGAATTAAGTTGATTTTTAAAAATATGTATTGTGCTTTTCAAGATTATTACAAATAAAATCACAAAGTAAAACCTCTTTGTGATGAGACTGCAGAGGCCTATTTATAATGTGTTTATGCTGAAATCAAATCCGAATGAAAATGTTGTAATGTATTTATTGTTGCACTAGCACAAAATGTACAGGTTCTTTGTTAGCCCACATTTCGAAGAAAATAAAGGCTTATGAGATCACTTTCCAGTATGTTTGCCTGTGTGTAAATGTGAATGCATGTGTGTCCCCATTTTCAATTTTCACCAAACTGGGTACACATATAGTACTAAGTAAGAACACCTGACTTTTATAGTTTTGGACCACTTCAAGCACTTACTTTCAAAATGGCGGGAAATTTAAAATTTAGGGCGATATAGCTTATCTCTGAAACCATTCAACCAATTTTTCCCAAATTATGTATGCTGATNGAAATTTAAAATTTAGGGCGATATAGCTTATCTCTGAAACCATTCAACCAATTTTTCCCAAATTATGTATGCTGATAGCAATATTTTTAAGTAATAAATTCAGAGATAATATTGTGTTGGTCCACCATTTTGAAGGATTGCACCACATAAAAAAATTAAGCTTTTACGTTATATCGCGAAAATTACTTAACCTCTTTTCACCAAATTTGGCATGTAAGTAATACTATAATTGGCCAGGTAAATGTAAGTAATTAAAATTAAGCAGACAATTACATGCAAAATGGTGGCTATACTAATATTTTGGGTTTATTTGGTATAACTACTACATACAGTAAAGCACCAGTACAACGAACTTCATTACAACGAACANTAATATTTTGGGTTTATTTGGTATAACTACTACATACAGTAAAGCACCAGTACAACGAACTTCATTACAACGAACAATTCATTAGTACGAACAAACCATTTGGTCCCGCCAAAATGTTATACTTTCACATGTAAATAATTTTCAGTAGTACGAATTTTTTGCTTAAAATTTACGGTCGATTTATAAAACATTCGCTTTAACGAACACCTTTTGCGCTTCACGAATCCAAAAATTTTGGTAGTAATTTTTTGTAAACGGAAATGAAATTAACTTTTCGCATCCACAAACGCCGTGGACACTTACGAAAACATAAACAATTTCACTGGTATTCTCATAGATGTTGCAGTTCTTTGGTGGTGTAGTTGGTCACAAGCTTTTGTGTTGGCTGATGCAACTAGCGCTTGCCGGCGGTTCAGTGGAGAACTACGTTAGCAGCAGCTGATACTACAGTACAACGTGGTGCGGCAAAGTGCTTTACACGGAAAAACAATTAAGGAGTGGTAGTCGTAAACTGTTCGGCGATGTTTGGAGGGAAGTATATGAGAATAGTCTGTTATCTCAGCTCTCGCTCTTACATCAACACTCCTCTCCCTTCTCTCTCTCTTTAGCTCAGCCCTCCCCAGTAAACAACACTGCTAGCCGATCGATACATTCCTCCAAGGCTTCTTTGTTTGGTAGGATGGCCACGGGCCGGGAGTAAGAGACGGTTTTTTTTTGAGGTGTCACATTCCAGCACGGCAAAAAAAAACCAATGAGTCACTGTGTAAAAGACGCAAAAAAAAAAGGGCCGCCCAGAAACCATAAAAGAAGCAAAAAAAGATAAGAAATCCGGACGTCCACCCAGCTGTTGACCTTCTTTTAACGAACTTTTGTAGGTTAGGTTACCTTTATCATACAGCACGCCACAATGTTTTGGTTTGGAGGCCATGAGTTATTTAATTAAAGTATTTTCCAAACATATCACAATCACCACATATTAATGTAAAAAAAGAATAATTTTTTACATATTTACTAACCTTAAATAAATTTAATACAACAAGTTTATCTGTATACATTAAAACTTATCTTCACACTTTGTTATTGTTCAATTCTTCCATATAACGGTTAAATAAAACATTTAATGAATTTTACCTGCCTTGGTTTAATAAAGTTGCAAGCAAAAGGCAAGTATTCAAAATACATAGAACCGAATACTGGAACCGATATTTAAATTGTAGAATCGGCACCGGAACCGGAATCGACATTTTTGGTTATTCGACCCATCCCTAATTTACATTTAGTTTTCGTTGGTGAATTGTACGATAATTTTTGTTCACGCTTCATTAAAAATGCTGACAAGAAAACGAAAGGCAATTGACCTAAAAACTAAATTGGCGATATTAAAAGCAGTAGATGACGGAAGAAAAAAAAATGATATTGCTAACGAATTTGGAATAGCGAAATCCACGCTTTCGACGATATTAACCCAACGCACTGTAATTGAGAATGATTTTTTGTCACCTGATTGTAAACGTGTGCGCCCTTCACCTTATGAAGAACTGGAGAAGAAATTGTTTGACTGGCTAATGCATTCCAGGAAATCAAATATACCAGTTGGCGGAAATATTTTTCAGGAAAAGGCACGAGAAGAAACCCTTAAATTGGGCATTGAAAACTTTCAGGCTTCTGGTGGTTGGCTGCATAGGTTCAAAGTAAGGCATAATTTAACCACTTTGAAAGTATGTGGAGAAGCTGCTGCTGTTAATCCTGAGGTTCAGGAAAAATGGCAGGAAAATCTTGACACACTTATCTCGGGATATGAAAAAAAAAGACATTTTTAATTGTGATGAAGCCGGAGTTTTTTACAATCTTCTCCCAGACAGAACTTTGGAGGTAAAAGGTCGAACCTGTCATGGAGGAAAGAAAAGTAAGGAACGGTTTACTGTTCTGTTTTGTGTTAATAGTGATGGGTCTGAGAAAATGGAACCACTAGTGATTGGGAAGTTTTCAAAACCCAGATGTTTCAAAAATGTGAAACACCTTCCCTGCAAATACAAAGCCAACTCAAGTTCATGGATGACATCATCATTATTTCAAGAATGGCTCCAGAGTTTTGATTGTAGGATGGGGGTGCAAAATAGGAAAATTCTGCTGTTTATAGATCACTGTCCTGCTCATAATGCTAACATATCAGCACTGAAGAACATCAAAGTGATTTTTTTCCCTCCAAACTGCACCAGTACCCTGCAGCCACTAGATCAAGGGATTATAGCACAGGTCAAAAAAGACTACAAAAAGCAACTGGTGCAATTCCTTCTGCGCCAAATGGAATCTGGTAAAGATGCTAGAAGTTCCTTGAAGTGGAACATTCTTCAGGCCATGCACAGGCTCGTGTTAGCATGGAACAGAATCACACCTGCCACAGTTGCAAATTGTTTTGCCAAGGCAGGGTTTCCAGCAAATACACAGGAAGTTGACTGCACCAAAGAAGAAGAGGAGTGTGAAGCTGCCTGGGTAGAAATGAAGAAAAAATTTGACATTAATGAAACTTCATTCAGTGATTTTGTGTCAGTGGATAATCAGGTATCCACTTGCTCTCCTGTCACGGACGAGATACCCGCAGAGAACATTCAGGCTAGCAGCGATGACAATGACTCAGAAGAGGAAACCGAGATCAAACGTCCTCAACGGGAAGAAATCTGTAATGCATTGGATGTGTTAGAAAGGCTTTTTCTGACATCTGTAAATTTATCCCATCACATGTCATCACTACAAAAAATAGAAAGAGATGTAACTAAAGAACTTAGAGACATGAAGAAGCAGACAACCATCAAAGAGTTCTTTTCTAAAGTTGAAATCAATTGAAGTGTCATGTTTTGTTCTTAAAATATTTCATTTTCTTCAGTATTGTTTTGAAATGGTTTCATGTATGTACGTAACTTTTATTGTTAACTGAATGTGCTTAAAACATTTTAGTTTATATCAGCAGAATGTTCTTGGGTGGTGTTTTGCTGCAGTGAGTCTGAATATTTTAAAGGTATTCCTACATTTTATGTAGTACTGTATTCTTAATTCATATACGGTTTACTCTCTTTATGGTACTGTTTCTATGTAGTACATACCAACTTACGTATGATTATCTACATATAAAATGTCATATACACTACAATTACTGGCATATTTAAAATCGTACACTTCTACAATTCCAAGTGGTTTATTGATGAAACAAATTGTGATGCCTGAAATCTTTGATTTCAGTATAAAGAACTTCATTATAACAAACAAGTGGTAATTTGGGTCCCTTGGAGTTTGTTATAGCGAAGCTTTACTGTATACAGTTTTACCAATTTCAAATACATTTTTTATGCTGATGGTATGTATTACAAGATTCATATAATGTAAACAACAGTCTCTTTTGTCCACCATTTTGAAAAATTGCACCACATGTAAAAATAAATATTTTACATAACTTCTCGTAAACTACTAAACAAATTTTCACCAAGTTTCACACGAATGAAATATTATTAAAACTTAATTAAACTTATTTTCCAAATGATGGCCATTTAGCTATTTTAATATAGTATGTTATATCTTCAAAACCATGTAATTAATTCCAATTAAACTTTGTATGATGGCTGTATATAATCAACAATCAAATGTGTACATACAAAATCTCTTTTGTCTGCCATTTTTTTAAATAGTTTCACTTTTGACAAATTAAAATTATGTGATGCCGAAAAAAACAACTAATTCCTACCAAATTTGGCAAACAATTAGCATTATGGCAGACNTCCTACCAAATTTGGCAAACAATTAGCATTATGGCAGACTATGTAAACTCATACATTTTGAGTGTGTCAGACACACATATTTCCAAAATGGCGGCCATATAACCATTTAAACTCCATTTTTTTATCTACAAAAACTACAAAACAAATTTCAGGTTATTTTTTAATGCTGACAGTATCAGTTATATCCATCAAAATTGTCCATGCAAAGCCCCATTTCTCAGTCATTTTGTAAGAAATCCCCACATGAAATAATATAGTTTTTATGCTGTATCTCGGGACACAATCAATCGATTTCTTTCAAATTTGGCGCAAAAGTTGTACTGTGGTAGACTATATTAATTTATCTGTTTCAAGTATGTAAGTCTCATTTTCTGCCTGGCGCATATACAAACATTTTAGCCTAGTGTGCTATATTTATGAAATTATGTAACAGATTTAAATTTAACTTTTTATATTGTATCTGTGACAATAATCGAACATGCTATTATATAGGAACTTTTTGCCCTCCATTTATGAAGATCATCATATGATCAATGGAGGTTTTATACCACATCTCGAGGACCAATCAACCAATATGCATATAGAGATCCTCCTTGCCAGTTGTTTTGCAAAGTAGTGTCATATGAGTAAACGAAACATTTTGTCATATTTGCGGAATAGTTGAACTAATTTCCACAAAATTTTGCACACCTACAGAAGGCCATTAAAAGTTACATGATTTAAATGGGGTCAAGCAATAATTTTAAAAATAGTGGCCATATAAATATTTTGATATGTTTGGCATATCAATTAACAATTTCAATCAAACTTTTTATGCTGACATTATCTATTACAAACATAGTGTACAGAGCCTCCTTTTAAGCTATTTTGTAAGATAGCCTCATTTAAGAAAATAAGGTTTTAATGCCATAACTTAGACCAATCAACCGATTTCCATCAAATTATCACACAAGCAGCATTGTGGTAGGCCATGTGTTTTAGTAGCTCAGACACTCATTTTCAAAATGACGGCAGGGTAAATATTTCAGGTTAGTGAACCCTATCATTCAAAACATTACAGTAATTAAATCCGAAGTTGATGCTCCAGATCCTACCTACACGATGCAGTTGATTGCAAGCTAGCTTAATTTTTAGGGACGGGTCGGTTCGGTCCTTCGGTTCCAATTCATACCGGTTCTCGAGGTTTGACTCGGTACCGGTTTTAGGTTAACAACAATTACTCGGTTCTTGGTTCTACACAGCAACGGCAAAACTCTGTTGTTACAAAAATAACTACGGTATTTACTCATGTATACCACGCCCTTTCTTCCCAACATAAAGAACAACATTTCTGGGGTGCTTGCTTTACACTGAAAAACAATTAAGGAGTGGTAGACGTAAACTGTTAAACTGTTAGACTGTTCGGTGATGTTTGGAGGGAATTGTATGGGACCAGTCTATTGTTATCTCATCTATCGCTCTTACATCAACACTCCTCTCCCTTCTCTCTTTCTTTATCTCTCAGTCCTCGCCTTCTCCTGTAAACAAACACTGCTAGCCGATCGATACATTCTTCCAAGTCTTCTTTGTTTAGTAGGATGGCCTTGGGCCATCAGTCAGAGAGAAAGAAGAGACTTTTTTTTTCGAGGTGTCACATTCCAGTATGGCGAAAAAAAACCAGGGAGTCACTGTGTAAAAGGCGCAAAAAAAAAGGGCCGCCCAGGCACCATAAAAGAAGCAAAAAAAGATAAGGAATTCCAGCCGCCCACCACAGCTGTTGACCTTTTAACAAACTTTTGTAGGTTACATTTATCATACAGATTGCCACAATGTTTTGGTTTGAGGGCCATAAGTTATTTAATTAAAGTATTTTCCAAACATATCGCAATCACCACATATTAATGTAAAAAAAGAATAATTTTTTCGACCCATCCCTATTAAATTTACAATTTTTTCTAAATTTGAATTCCTGCTAAGTCACTCGTAATTTGTCTTGGTATTGTTTCACATGTTTCTGGTTTAATTTGTAATGATGTTGCTGTCAATGAGATGTCAATGCCTACCTGCCATCTAAGCTTCTAAGAATTTCACTAAAATTTATTTGCACCCATGTAGAGGAAAGTAGGCTCAAGATCAATAGAGATCTTGAAAATTTAGCAAATGCGATAATGCAAAAAATAACATGAATTTTCACATAAAGAATGGAAAATTATGATTCTTTAAAATTTGAGATATAATTCATGAATTGTACAAAATCCTGTGGTATTTTTGCAAATTATTATTGTTTTATGTCACATAGTTGCTTCTTACGACGTATTTGATATGTTTTTGCATATTCGAATACGAATGCATGCAGAGTTGGCAAGTAGATTTCTTCGCTTTACCACTAAAAACTAAAACTTTACTTTCCATCACATGTATTTACAGCCATAGATAACATGAGCGCAAGTGATGATGCATCTAAGTGAACGTTCTAGTGCACGGCCCAGCAAAAGTTTCTTTGCTCATTAGGAAACCTCGCCTTTGTAGGGTTCACATCTACCACGCACCACATTATCTATGGAATTTTCGCCAACTGGCTCGCCAAGTTTGTCTACATTCATAGCATCATCATGTTTTATCCAACAATTCCTAATTTTTTACAAAGCAGCACTGCTGTGAAAATGTATTTATATGCATTTACTAATGTAGAATATATGTAAATTGAATTATCACGTATTTTAATTTTGTATTCTTCCAGCTAACTGTATTTTTATCTTACATAATTTCTGTACATATATGGGGGGAAAAAATGGCACGTTTTGCACAAACACAAGTTTTGTCAGACGGCCTACCGAAAAAATCTGTTTTTGAAAGTTTAGNTTTTTTTTTTTTTTTTTTTTCCTGTTCGTACAAGACATATATTTATATTTTTTAAACAGTATTCCTTTGGCAGTGCATTGTAACCCTTGTTCCGGGTGTCAGGCAGAATACAAAATCTTAAATACGAATACGTGAAATTGTTTTCAATGTTGTCTGATGATAAAGGAAACTGGTTGTTTTGTCTTAAAAACGTAACTGTATATTATTCTGGAAGTTAGGTACTTTCACAAGGAAATAATAATTGATAAAAAACACCACTTTTCAATAGGAATAACATTGCCAATTTCATGTTTTACGAATAGTGACATTTCTTATTATGTATGTCTTTATAGAGTACATGAAAAATTGGAGCAATTATCATGCAGAAATCTCCCTTTTTGTAGCACAGTTTTTTTGACAAAAATTAAACCTTTTTAAAAAAAACAACACATAATTTTTAAAAACCTACATTTTCAGGTCTCTAATTATCAGTAACGGATTTAAATTTAATTACACTGTATTAAATTCACCTTTGAAAAAATAAAATTATCAGTAGCTGGGTTTTCCCCCCAGCTTCTAGGTTATGCTTGAAGCATGTATCTTGGTTGAGTGAACATTGTAAGGTTTTCTTAAAACTCCCTTCTTGCCAGCTCTATGCTATTTTTTTTTTTTTTTTTTTATTAAATGTATGTGCGATTTTAACCTGCACCAGATTTTAAACAAATGCTTATTACCTTGGATGGTACGTGTTGTAAAATTACTACAATTTTATTTATTTTTAATTTGCCACAGTCTTTTCAGAAAGACGCTTATTTCACATGCATGTAGAAGGCTAACTATGTACATAAATAGAGTGAAACCTCTATTATTGGTTTTTCATGGGACCTACTGAAAAAAACTAAAACATGTGGACCACTCTCCTCAAAAAGTAAAACCTAATCTAAAAAAAAAATGTATTTTCATCCTTGGGTATAATGAGTTGATTGCCTGTAATGAACAACTGGATGAAAAAATATATCTCAAATCATTTAACAAAAGTATTGTATTATAAAATATTGAAATGCACTTAATTTCGAAAATCCGCCAAATGTTTACATAAAATTCACTAAATGTCTGCCAAATGTAAAACAAGTGACAAAAATCAAACAAAATTTATTAAAAACAATTATTTAAAATATAAACGTGCTTAAAATTGTTAAAATTTAAAAACAGTAATAAAGTATGTGGTTTCATCATAATAATGCTGAATTTTATATTTTTTTACTCTTCTTTGGAGGCAAATTTAACACAGTTTTTTGAGTTTGACATGTAAAAATCCAATTTTTTGAAATTATATTTTACTCTGCTAAAAATTCTGTTTGCCCGCTAAATGTTTTAAATTTTGCCAAATTAAACGGAATGTCTGCTAAGTTGACAACACACGCCATCTTGTGTGACAGTATTACTAAATCACAGCATTACTCTTAAAAAAAGTTACTAGCGTAATTTTATCTTAACAGAATTAACCCGTGAAAACATACTGTTTCCCTTTAATGCTTGTAATTTACATGGTTATTTACCGCACTGACCTAAAAATTATTATGTTTCCTTTGTGGATCAAGAGTAAAGTTCAAATCAGTTTCGTCCATTATGAATGTTTGGTTCTGGTCCGTACAACATCCATTAAAAATAAGAGTTTCATTTGCGCGAATTTTCGTTCGCTGACTTGAAACAAAGAAATGACTGCAATTATTATGTTTTACCTGTTTTTCAACGTAACTTAAAACAAATAGCGATTGAATTATCAAAAATAAATTACGTGGTTGTTAACAAATGCAACGTTTCACAATTTGTTGTGTACACTAGCTTTGAGGTTAGGGCGTGTCTGTTTACCTGCTCTTGGCACTACTGTATTTTGGTGTTACCAGTTTTAAGATGGTTTTTTCACAGATAAACAATAGTTCTGAATATATTTTGGTTTTCGGACAGAATATCTGACCGATGGATGCAGGTAAATTAATGATTTAAGGGTGTAGCATGCTGTTTTTTTAACATTGTTTATATAGGGTATTTGTTGGTACCATCCAAAAAATCTACTGATACAGAAAATCGACATAAACCAGAACGCAACGAGGTTTCACTGTAATCCCTAAAATTATGTTACGTATGTGAATGGAACACATCACGTAAAAAGTCACCACCAACGAAGGAAAGAATGTAATTAAGTCAGATCTGGAAGAGTGCATGCACGCGCCGGTTATGTAGCTGACAGTGTTGTGGCCCCGAAAAATGTATGCGGGAACTAGTGTTGTGGAGAAATGGCCAGCCGCTTTGTTTAAAGTGCTGCATGTCCACACATCTTTGAATCTTTGATGCATACAAAAGAATGTTTGTTTACTTTTTGCACTAATAAAAACACTGCAATTCTAACGTACTATGTCAGCTATGGTCCATCTCATATATGAAGGCCACATTCTTGACAGTTGATCTCCATGCCAATGTTTACTTTTCGTTTATGTATCCATTTATCATCAACTGGTGTGGCTTTGATGTGACGAGTAAGCGCGTCCAGGTGGTGCTGTTTCATGCGGCAATTGGTGAACTAATTGGATGGCGCGGCAGGCGATGAGAGATGAAACAGAATTTGGAGGGCGTGTGTAGGGTCGTTCGTAAAAGCTGTACACAAAATATATGTTACTTTAAAATCTATGCAGAGCTCGCGAAAAATAAAACTATTGGTATCTGTTCGTAAATTTATGTTTGTCGCATGCGGGACACTTTTTTTTTGCGGCTGGTAATGCTTCAGGAAAAATGTGATAGGTAGCGCGCACATCCTGTCCAGAGCGAAGTCTGAGCTCTTATTTTGCTCAATAGATAGCCTATTTTTAAAGTTGACTTTTCTATTACCGGCTCGGAACGATACGAATTAGAAATATATATCATTTAACTATTAGAAAAAAAAATTCAATAATATTATGCAATATTTCTGTATGCTTTTGGAATAAATATCAAGCACATAATGAAAGCGGGGCTGGAGAGGGGTGATTAAGACCAGAAAAAAGGATTTGAAATTGCGTTTTACTTGGATACGGATAGTTTTAACGTGCCTTTAATTTTGAACACCTATACATTTCTACTTTAGCACGAAGTTTGGTTTCTTAACACTAAAAACCGCTGTTTTATGACCACGTACGATAAAATGTATTAATTAACATTGGAACTCTTTCCTATCACTCGTATTTTTGCAGTGCACTCAGAATAGCCAACGTAACATTAACTTTTGTTCGTTTGTGCATCNTCTTTCCTATCACTCGTATTTTTGCAGTGCACTCAGAATAGCCAACGTAACATTAACTTTTGTTCGTTTGTGCATCGGCTGATACAAGATTTTGTAATTGGCATATTGTTTGTTTCGAATACATCAAGTTGCCACTCACTGACTGTCGGAATCTGGCCAACTTATATGAAATGAAGTATACAAGCATACGTAATTTATATATTACCATGCATTGCCATTTGTTATAATAAGAATTTCACAGTTACCAATGTAATTAATTTCAGTAAATGATGGTAAAAATGCTNCGCATTGCCATTTGTTATAATAAGAATTTCACAGTTACCAATGTAATTAATTTCAGTAAATGATGGTAAAAATGCTTTATTATGCATTTGGCTGAAACAAAGTTTATTTAAATTTTGTTATATAGCGTATTTTGCTATACAGAATATCCAAGGAAGGTTTTGCGGTATAGTTTAATATACAGTGCATTGTTTAGTACCAAGTCACGAACTCAGAGAATTGACTTTATTGGTATTCGGTACTCATTTTAATGGAAGAATCTGTGATAATGAAGAATCGAATCAACCCATTCCAAGTAAATATGCTCAAATTTTAAATTTGTTGCTGTTTTTACATTTTTTTTTTTTTTTTTTTTTTTTTTTTTTTTTTTGGTGTTCAATGAAACATTTTAAAACATTTGGATACTTATTTAATTAAAATGTTTTGAACAACTACAATTGTAAAGTAATTTAAAGAATGCACATAAAATTCAATTTTTGCAGTTTATGTCAATATATGTATGGAGACAACTCTTCTATCTTGCACTGTCATATGATTTGGCAAAACATGTAAGGAGTGACAAAATAAAACACTGCATTATGGTCTGAAGAAGCGTCATATTATTATTTCCTTACTTTTAATTACAGTAAAACACTTAACAAGAAGTTTACAGCATTGTATCTATTGCATCTAGTTACGTTCAAAAAAGAGCTTTGGAGTACAAGATAAATCATGCTTTTTATACTATATATTCTGTAGTCGATTAAGAGCTGCAAAAAATGATAAGTGATAAAAACAGAAATATGACGAACAAGACTCATAAATCCATGGCAACAAGTGTGCAGGAGTTATGTACAGCACCAGACAGGCTACATAACGCCACAGAGCGCTGTGGGTGGCACATCTACGCTACAACTAACACTGCGAGTATTAAATACCCTACTGACACACACTTCCTGTACAAAATAACTTACATGTGAAAACGCACCACCAACCAGGCAGTATTTGATACCGCCTTGTTAGAGCACGGCTTGTGTGGTTGTTTGTCGGAAACTACGCCCGGCTTCTTGTTTCAACAATATATCCTCTATTAAAAAATTATCCTTTATATAAAACGAAACTATAATACACGTGGCCTAGCCAAATACCTTCGTTCGTCTCCATTTCTTTTGACTCTCTACTAAAACATTCAAAAGAGAAAAGTCTTAACAATATTATCGACAAAAATAGTTTTTATTAGCATTCTTTGACTAGCATAAAAATATACATTTTTGTATTTTCACACTCTCAACATTTACACAATTAAGATTAATCAGCATTATAAGAAAAAAATTTATTAAACAGCTTTTCTTTATGCTTTTATACCAAACAACCATCACAATAGAACTATCACTAATTCGGTGCCAAAATGACCTTACATGTAAACATATGTGCAATAAGATCATAAAATTAACTAGCACAGTTTAACATTAACTTTGTACTTTTAGTTATTTGTTACAGGTTTCATTACTGCGAAATATTTACAGTCATTAAAACATACAACTTAATTTACAGTACACAAGAACATCACAAACCATAGCATAGAATCCCTTGATTTGTAATGAAGGTACTAACGCCAAGGTGAACCTAGTTCAACACGTGGGATTGCCAGTGGAAGTGTTCCTGTTGAATGTCATGCATGTATATTTCGTTGAAAAAGTAAATGCTGCACTGAGCTGGGCTGACAAACCAACATGTGCATGTGGACTGTACTCGTAATGTGATGGGCAAGGTTATGCATCTGCATGCAGGGGGTGGGACGCGTTGTGAGCACGGTCAGCTACGTCGGCGAGCGAGAGAACCATCGTGGACGCAGCACAACTGGTTATCTCCACACCACAAGCTCCAACCAATAAATAATTGTAAATAAATACAACTTTCATTATAAATCAGTGTAAATAAAAATTTAGTACAAACTCTATTAAATAATTTAGTAATTTTCTCACATTACATTTTTAAGGACAGGGACTGTATACACCAACACAAAATTATAAACAATACAATAAGAATAAATACCAGCAACTGATGCCATATTTACACATATTTTACAATTTTCTTTAAATAAAATAAATGTACAGTTTATTTACAATGATTTCAATAAATACATTAATTACGTAGCTAGCTACCTATCTATACAGGTGTAGGATATGTTACAAAGAGGCACGTAACACCGCACATTTCTCCACGATGAGAGCGACAGAGCGTAAGCACTGCTACAGAGTGAAGAAATGCATGGTTCTCTCGCTCGGTGCGGCACGAATGCTCCCAACCCCCTAGAGGAGCCACTCTCAAGGGTTCAGGACAGCCGTCTTCTTGCGATGCCTGCGGCCAGGCTCCAGCAGGTAGGACAGATCGAGGGGCTGCTTGCTGGGCAGGCGCGCCAACAACCGCAGCAGGATTCCGTTCAGTCGCTGCTTCTGCCTCTCCCGCTGCAAACCACAACAACAGCTCGCAACACCTGCCAACTGCCTGCGCGAATGAACACTTATACATCTACAACACCAAACAACCATATCCATTATCATTTATCAACTGTTACTTCTCATTATTTTACGACGAAATTTGTAGCAGTGCCCAACAAAATTCCTCACCACCACAGATCCTCACAGTACTGAAAATTCAAGAGCTTGGGAGTTAAAGACTGTAGCACACAACAAATGACAGCAGCCACACACAGCTACTGCTGCATCACTGCTACACTGCTGTTACACTATATGAGTAGTTGAGAGTTGAGAGAGATGTTTTGGTTGGCTATTAATAAGAAGGGCCTTGAGTTCCAGTAAGGGTGAAATGAGATGAGGATGGAGCAGTGATTGAATGTAAAAACAGGACAAACGAGAGTACCCAGAGTAAACCAGCCAGTCAATGGCAAAGTCTGCTACATTTCTCACAAGCAAAAATCTAGGTGACCCCCGCCCCGGGTACAGAACTTGTTTTGACTTAGTGGGAGGCGAGTGGTTTAACTACTATAGTAAGATGACGGAAAAAAAGCTTTTTCTAGACCAAAAGAAAGGAAAAGAAAAGCTTTAGAAGTGGTTCACGCTAAATAATGATTTGATTGTACACAATAATGATATTTTCTTCTTTTCTTCTGCCTACCGCATGATAGTATAATAAATTTTAAGAATCATGCTGTAAGCCTTTCTTTATTTATGTGTGTGTAACTCGAGAATAACGCATTTTAAAACAGACTAAGATTTTGCACGGGAAAAACGGACACCGCCATGTTTATGAGCCTGTGACGTCACTATACATGCTGGACTTCATTGTTTACATGCAAATGCTTTCGTGGGTAGCGTGTGCATTTGGAATTTTTATTATATTTTGTTGTTTCGGAGGATTTTAATGTTGTTGTTGTTGTTGTTGTTGTTGTGTCATCGAACACCAGCAAGTGTTGTATAGTTCCACTAAGCCAAAATACAATGAAGTGTACTCCTGATAAGATACCTACAAATAGTTTAAGTGAAAAAACAAACCGTGATATGTGCCTAAACGTAGTTAAGAATAGGACTGGGCCGATACCACTTTTTGCAGATTCCACCGATACTGATTCTTGTGAGCCGATACTGCAGATACTCAATGCCGATACCTACATTTGAAGTGATTTTTATATGATACAAGAATATTTGTATGCTTTCATGATTTATTATTAAAAAGTATTGTTGGCATCTAAGAACACTTAAAGAAAGGTTCTTACAGTCATTACACAAGACAGTTTTAATCACTAATCTATAAAAAAAAATTAGGTCACAAGCTAATTAAATAAAAATTAGTTTTAACAGCTTTATACTACGAAAAGTAAAAATGATTGTGTACACTCCAAAAAGCATATCATCACTTATTTGCAAGATTTAAAGATGTAAATATTTTTATTTAAGAAGACCAGCTGATGTAGCTTCTCAGGGTTCAAGGAACTTCTTTTCTCGGAAGATATCAAGCCATGCCACAGACCCAGATGGTGAGGACAGATATTTCTGTGCTGCTTTGCACAACCTAGTATGTGGTGATTTCTTCCAGTATTGTGATGGGTTGGAATTTATAAGAATAAGTGGCTCCGCGAGATACAGTTCAACTTCAGCCTCAGGACACCTGTAAGTAGATGGTATGCTGGTTTTATTAATAATATTAAGAGTAGATTGAAAACATTCCTTTCAATTTTTTGGAGTCATGTTCCTAATCTGTAGATATGCCACAGGAAGTATTTGCAGGTGGTGTAAATTGGTATTCTCTAATCTCTTCAGTTAAGTGTTGGGTTGCAGAAACACATGCATGAGGTTCTGCAGAAACAGTTTTCTTAAACCTGGGGNAATCTCTTCAGTTAAGTGTTGGGTTGCAGAAACACATGCATGAGGTTCTGCAGAAACAGTTTTCTTAAACCTGGGGGTCCAATAATGTTGCAATCGCATACACATTGTTAGTCTCAATGCTTCTGAAACGAGAGCACAATGAATATATCATGGCCCTCTGAACACCTTTCAATCCTGACTGCTGTTGTTCAGTCAGAGTAGTTAATTCAGATTTAAGGCCATTTACTGTTAGGATGACTTCAGCAACTGTTACATTTTCAATGCTGATATTAAGGGTTGCTATACAGAAACTCTTAAGAANTAATCTCTTCAGTTAAGTGTTGGGTTGCAGAAACACATGCATGAGGTTCTGCAGAAACAGTTTTCTTAAACCTGGGGTCCAATAATGTTGCAATCGCATACACATTGTTAGTCTCAATGCTTCTGAAACGAGAGCACAATGAATATATCATGGCCCTCTGAACACCTTTCAATCCTGAATGCTGTTGTTCAGTCAGAGTAGTTAATTCAGATTTAAGGCCATTTACTGTTAGGATGACTTCAGCAACTGTTACATTTTCAATGCTGATATTAAGGGTTGCTATACAGAAACTCTTAAGAATATTCACCGCATGTTCCAAAAGAGACCATTCGCTTGATGTCAGCTCAGTGTGGATGCTTATTTCTGGAGTGAGCCATGTAATTGCATGCCGTTGTTCTATCAGACGTTCCAGCATGAAGTAGGTGCTGTTCCAACGTGTGGGTTCATCTTGAATGAGACGATATAAACAGGCATGTTGTGATCTTTCTGAAAATTCTTCAGTAGTTTGGATGAACTGATCGAGTGTTTGAAATGTGCTACTATTCGCCTGGCTTTTGCACAGGTATCTGAAATATTTCGTTGACTGAAGAAAGTTTCTTTGATGACTAGCTGTAATGTGTGAGCAGTGCACAGAACATGATAATTTGCTTGAGCAACACCATTTATCATATTCCCAGCATTATCTGTGACAACAGTATGAACTTTGCCATTTAATTCCCACAATTCCACGGATTCTTTCAGTATTGTGGCTATGCTATCTGCAGTGTGTTTTGCTAATGAAAATGACAGAATTTCTAAGCACAAGGATCAATGTTCAAAATTGTTGTCCACAAAGTGAACAGTGAGTGAAATAAAATCATCACAAGCATGTGTGGACCACAAATCAGAAGTCAAACTAACATGCTCCACACAAATAAAACCCCCCTTAACTCTACTCTGCACCCTTTAGTACAGCTCAAGAATTACAGTCCTGGAGAATGTTGTTCGGTCAGGTATTTCATATCTTGGTTCCAAAAATGAAATAAGGTCATTAAATCCCTCACTTTCAACGATCCTGAAGGGAAGTATGGTCACAGCGTTATAATTTTGCCAATGAGTTCTGTGATTTGTATTTGCTTTGAACTGCAGGTTGACAGTGGTGTAATGGATTTTGTGAAATTTTCGTTTACTATGACTGTAAATCAGTATGGTCATGGTTGAGGATGATTGGGAGGGAAGTAAACTGTAATCCTCACTGCTCATGGATGAATTACTAGAACAGGAAAGTTGACTTGCACCACTTACATTGATTTGCAAACCACTGCCACTGGGTGCCAAGCACACAAGTCTGAGCATGTTCTAAACAAGTGCGTGGTTCTTGCTCTAAGTTCATAATTTTCATGTCCCTGCTGTGAACTGAATCTAAATGTTTTTTCATGTTTGACGAAGTAAATCCTTGTGTGTTAGTACCACCACAGGAAATTTTTGCATGGCAGAAAGTGCATATTGCATTGGTATCTTCAATTGATTGTATAAAAAAATACTTCCAAACATCACTTTTCTTCCCTGCCATTGAAACGGTTTAACTATCACAAAAACCATAAAAAAAACTCTAAACCAATATCTTGGCCGGCATACAACATGCAAACATATAACAACACAGTGCTGATAATACAAAAATTTTTGTGTTGATAGTAAGTGTATTTTCGTGAGTCGAACTGGTAAACAGGCTAAGTGTTTCTCACAAAATCTTTGCATTCACAAGAGAGCTCCTAAGTACAATTCTGTACAAGCCACGTTCTTCTCTTCCTGCAAACCCATCTTTTTGTTGTTTTCGCGTTGTCACTATACTGTCTTAATAAATCTAAGAGAGTGGGACACACATGGGTAGTTTTTAAGCAATTCTCAAGTTATTCCACAACACATATTCTCCAACTCGAGCTGTTTAGTCTCATTAATAGCAGAATAACTGCTTTGCATAAGAAGTTGGTGAGTTGTTGGCGGATGAAAGTGCGTAGTCAAGTAATTTCCCTGAATTACTTTTATCTATAACTTATTAGCTGTAACATCCAAAGTGTGGTAAGTAATACAATTACAGTCTCACAAATGTTATCCTAAATTCACTATCTCTAATAAATAAAAAAAAGTTAACAAATACCTAATTTTTTGCAAGGTTTTCTATTTTTACTTTATAACCTATAAATATTTTAGACAGATGACAGTATATAAATTTCTTAAAATTAGTTTAGCATTACAGTACAATGCGTAGTGGATTAGGTGACAGCGTGTTGGCAAAATATACAGCCGCCACTTGATGGACCAGCTAATGGCGAAAGGATATATAAACTAAAAGTAAACAGTAGTGCTACTTTCGTCGAACTGTCAAAATCTTGCCAAGTTAGATAAGAGAGAGAGTAAAGATAGGTGAAACTATTTTGAACAAAGGATAATATTCATAAATTTTCTGCTATCTGGAAACTTTTAAGAACAGTACAGTGCCATAACAGATTACTGTTGCATATTTGTGACTGCTGTGAACTTGTTAGAGGCCTGACTAAACACTTGGCTACTGTGTGGTACGTTTGACAGTTTACAACGGCAAATATGGTATTCCACAGATGAGGGTGAAATTAGGTGAGAATGGAGCAGTGTCGGAATGCCAAGACAGGGGAAACTGAGATCCCTGAGAAAACCAGCCGACTAGCTGCATCATCCGAAACAATTCCCACTTGCGAATATCCGGGAGAACCCAGCCGGGGATTGAACCCAGTTCGTCTTGATGGGAGGAGAGCAGTCTAACCGCTGAGCCCCCGTGACGCCTCTAATGATTGATTTGCAGTCCCATCAAATGGCAAAAATTCTTAAAAACCACCAGTTATCACGATCACTAATAATTCATCTCTAATAACTATGGAATAAATGTTTAAATGAACGACCTTATATATCAATAGGCATATGTCATGCAAAGAATGACTTGAAACGGGAATGTGAATTATTCGCAACTTTCACATAAGGTATTCAAAGTTTGAATGTGAATACACTTAAACCTTGTTGGTAAGGCACCCATTTTTCATAGACACCCCGTTCATACCAACAGATTTTCAAGAACCGTGAAAAACAGAAAAAATTTGGTCAAAATATTTTAATAAAAAAATTGCTGCGAAAATATATTAAAACAAATTTGAAAGCTGCCACATTAAAAAATAATATGGGCTGTATGGACTCACCCCTTGTGCAATGCATCGCGGAGTGAGACGATTACTAATGCGCAATGCGCGAGCAAGGTCGTTGACCTGACAGCTGTTCTACAGCAATGCCTCCTCTGGTGCAGTTCTCTTTGGTGCACTATAATTGCCAGCTGAGAAAAACATGCCCAGCACTGTACATTCCACGCCCTGCCCCATGGCAGCAGCGCCTGCTAATTTCGGCACAGATGAGCGTGGCAGGCGACTAAATAAAAAAAACAGAACTCCATCTTTCATCCCCTCTTTTTTTTTTACCTTGGCTCGCCTTGTCAGACCATCTTGCTTGGTCCCGTTGATTTTATTTGTGAGAATTTTGCTTGTGGTTACTTACGTTTCTGACTGTCTATTGTTGTAATAAGTCGGCTTTTTGCCTTTTCTTCGCAGACTACAATTTGGATTTCTATTTTAGACAGTTTTTTTTTTAAATTTATTTTGCTTCAGTTGTTGACGTAAGCTAATTTTCGGACACATTTTTTTTAGATTGCGACTCTAACATTAATGGAAGCAAGAAGCAGGCCGTTAACACAGGAGCTGGATGTAGGCATGGACTCGCAATGTTTTCATAAACCTCCTCTCCCTCCTTTCCATTTGTCGTTAAAAGGAAAATGCTTGATTTAATAATTCCACAGGCGTTTTTTAAAAAGTTAGCAGAGAAACTTTCTACAGTTTAAAAGTGTTTCAAAGCAGCATATCCCATTGTTTTACGTGTCATTAAAGGTGGAAAATACGTAATGCCGCTGCCGTGTGTTAACCAAAGCCAAAGAAAAAAGTGCACACTTTCCTAAATGCATCGTAATTTCCCGTGGCAATACAACTTACTTTATCACCTAACTTTATTAATGCCGACCTGTAAGGACAAAATATATATATATATATAATGACCGGTAAGTGGTAATGTCTTGTGTTCGATTTAATATGTTTACATGTTGTAATATTTGAACTGCTACTGTGTTGTTAGTAGGTCTAATATATACCCATTAAAGTCATTTTTTTACATGGGAATATTGTTCTAAACCAGATGGAGTGTATCACATTTTATTCACAATATGTTTACCAAATAAAAAACCTTTACTCTTAATACAGGGAGCTTCTATTTTTCTGTGATTTTATATATATATATACGCATGCACGTGCTGAGTTCATGTACCCAGTTACGAAAATATGATATTTGAAGACAATTTTTCACATGTTTCAAGTAGAAGGGGGGGGGAGGCAAATGGGTCAAAATTTGGCCGTTTCAGTTCATACAGACAACTCGAGACCAATTTTTGGGGAACCATGAGTGTCTGTCCCATTGAGGTTTGGCTGTAATCTTAAATTACTATTCGTAACTGTTCAAGTTTTTCAATATTCGCACACCCCTAGTATCATTGCCATTACAGCCACATAAAACTTTTAACTAAATTTGGAATCCCTAGTAGAAAAAGGCAAATCACAATTCTCACAAATATTCACATAAAAATTGCATTACCTGACAATCTTTACCAAACAAAAAATATTTGCTTACAAAGTCAAAAATGTGCAGCGAGAAGACACATATTAACAGATAAGGATGGGTTCGAAGAGAAGCTGTACCATTACAGTAGTGGCAGAGGACCATATGGACACACACAACAGGAGCAGCACATGCCACTTACCATCACCGTACAACACGCTCCTCTAGCACACATATGCAAACTTTCTGCCACCAACAGTTCACCTCAGTCCCACAACCATACTGTGCGATAGTCACCACCGACAATACATTGTACCAATCAATATTCCAACCGTCATCAATCACTTTGTGATTAATGTTCAGAGGCAATGAAATCTGGACTGGAAACCAGCACTGCCAAGCATGACAGGTCAGTTGTACACAGTACAATTGCAGCTTGACACATTTACAAAAATACACAATAAAACAAAGCAAAGCAAAAGCAGAAACATGCCTTTTGTGCCAAAGCGCAATCCCTTACTATGGCTAGTGGGACCTCTTCTTCCTCATCGGGCGGCTGGACGGCAGGGGTGGGGTCCTCGACGGCTTGTCGCGAGGCGTTGTTAGTGCCAGAGCCAGCGCTACGGCCACGAGACCGCGGAGCGATGGGTCCGTGGGGCTGCAACACAACATGTGGTTGCCATCACTTTAGAGGAAAAGGAACAAAGCTGGAACACTCCAAAGCATGAGCAAAAATCCACAATCACTGGCGAGCGGCCGATGCTAGCAACAACTGCAGATGGCCATAATCCATACGTCTACGCAATACAAACACAAACTTAACCTTTTATCTTCACGGTAATATAATGCAAAATAAATTATATTCTAAATAATTAAATTTAATTGAAGAAGAGGAGCCAGAGAAATTTTATACGTTTGAATGAACCAAAAATGATTTACAATGAATTGGAAATCACTGTATAGTGATGTTGCATAGAATTGGACAAAGCCAGTTTTCACTATCTCCATTAGCTAGCAGAGCTTACGGACACTGACATAAAAAATACAACAGGGTGCGCTTCTTTTGCAGTTCCATCAAACATTGTGTAATTACAGTGAAAAGTTATGGGCAGTTAAGTGTAAAATGGTTCTGTAACTTATTTTAGAGCTGTTATAAGATCAACCCATTTATTCAATCAATAATGATAATATACATACTGTCTTTCTAGGTGAGTCAAGTTTAGTGGCATACGCAGGCTCATTTTTTGGAGGGGGCAGTTGAAAGTATATTGGAATTTTTTTTTTAATGGAATGGGATTGCTATCAAAATTAGACCACCTACAAAGTTGGGGTATAGGTTTTCCCCTGAGAATTTTTTTAATTCAAAAATTAAAATTTAGTGGTAATTAAGTTTGTTTCAATACAATCATGTAAATCCTTCAGATAGTAATTTGTTCTTGAATCAAAATATATAAAAGGGTTTATAAATACATTAGGCAAACAGCATTTTATTTAGCTGGCATCACATTTAAGCGATAAAAATTACATGTTTACAGATTTTCCTAGTTCAAAGCCAACGAGGCACGGAGTTATTTTCCAGTCCAACAATATCAACCTGTACCACTTCTAGTTTTGCATTAGACATGCAAGAAGCATTTTGTATAACAATTGTGGAAACAATTTTTTTTTAGAATATTTTAACCCTGCAAAATTCAAAAATCCTCATTTCTACTTCAAAAGGTTGACCGCGAACCCGGAATCCGAGATTGCTTGCCCAATCCATTTTTATCCATATTCTGCCTCTGTATCTGTCGAATAATACTCATTCAAAAATCAGCAAGTGGCTTTTTAGTGCTCCTAAATATGGTATAATGTTTAAAAATGATATATTTTGTGAATAAAAGGCATATTATGCAAATATTCATTCAAAGTACAATTACTACTCAGAAAAAAAAAAGTATTTGAGCTATGAATATTTTTTAGCAAGGCAACTGTAATCATTTACAATATAAAAGAAGCTATTGTTACATGTATGAAAACACTTGAAAACTTGAAAAAAATCCTCCACAAAGAATATAAGTAATCAGTGAGAAACAGATTAACACAACGATGGTTAAGTGGTTTTAAGAGATATAAAAACAAAGTGAATATGCAACAGTTTAGGCATTGGCATTTGAAATATCATTCCTTAGATTACCATGCAGCTTTTCAAGTAAAATTGCATCATGATGTAAATGACAAAAATGCAGGTACGTCTATAATCTTAGCCAGTTCAACACTCCTCTGCCATACATCTGAGAGCTATGGACCCTGCAATCACAAAATGGAGATTGCTCTAAATTGATTTATCACTATAACGGTATATGCCTATCATTTTAAAAAAAATGTAAATAGGATCAAATGATTAAGAAAATAACATGCTACTAATAAACAAAGTTCATAAATTGTCAGTATTAAAACGTGAGTCCAATTAATATATTGTTAAATTAAGATAAAATATGTTAATTTGTTAAAATTAAATTTATGTATAGCTAAGATAGCAGAAACAAAAGTTTTGTGCTTATTGAACTACTACTGGCCAAGACTTTGTGAAAAAAAAAGATGGAAGTACTTTGTTGCTGACTGAAGTAGTCAAGGATAACTAACCACATGCCCGCTTCAGTCAAGGTGGAAGGGGAAATCTGATTGCACGAGCGCCAGTTAACCATGGTTGGTTAACACATTAAAAAGCACAAGTTCTCAAGTAGTTGTGGGACGTTCTGTCTATGAGCACTGACACGACGAGACTTTTAATTTCTCAGTGCTGAAGTAACATTGGCACAAACATTTCACTCCAACAATTATGCACTTTCTGCGTAAACAGTACAAACAATGTTTGGATGAATCAAACTGGACCTCCTCCTCCTGATCATACACCCAGCTCCTGTACAAAAGTCCCAATGTTTAAGAAAATAAATATTATATATTATTTCCCAGTTGACAGGCTAATGATGTATAACATTTTCTTTAGTTCACATGAATCATTTAAATTATATGCAAAAATATTACTTTTCTCCTGTTAACAGCCAAACTGCTATTTTCAACTAAATTAGTTAACAGGTAGATTTCTTTCTAATGCAACACATTTAATATGTTTTAAATTAAAAGTTTTAACTATCACTGAAAATGCAACATTTAATGATTGTTAATGACAAGATATTTAGAGAAAATGGCAATTAATATCAAATTCGACCAACAGTGATCTCAAAAAACAGTGTGAACGAATAGCCAGAGCATTCCTCGACAGGGGCTACCCCAGGAACCTCGTCCACAAACAGATTCAGCAAGCCATCTCAAATACCTGAACACAAACCAAGGTCAACAACTCTGAAATACCTCTGGTGGTCTCATATCATGAAGGCCTAAGTAAACTCAGAAACATTCTCCACTCTGACTATAAAAGATGTGTCGGGTCTCAGAGCCGGCATTTGCTCAATGGAAGAGTTTCAGCGAAAGACCACTAGCGAGAAGAGAAGCGTGCGGCGAGAGTTACCAGCGGGAGGAAAATCTGCAACTGGTAGAGCAGTGAAGAGTACGACTGCAGGCTGGACTATTGGACTGGATGCGTGAGTGAAAAACATTACAAATGATGGCAACAAATAGACTGAAAGTGTGTTAACGATGAGTATGAGTTAATTGACAATAACCAAACACAGACATAAAGAAGGACATTAATTAGTGTTGAAATAGACATTAAATATCATGCTCACTGTGAAATAAAAAGAGTAATAGTGGAGACAGATAATAATATATGAATAATATAATAAATAATAGCTGTGTGAATAAATTAAAACCAAATTTAGTTCTTTTATTTTTATTAAGACCTCCATCCCTCACAAACTTGGATACGCCCCGCACGCATCCAGGTAATACTAGTGTCAGAAGTGGGTTGGAGGCATTTAGCTGTTAATTAAGTTCAGTATAGACTAGAAATTAGTGATTTTAAAAAAAATTCATTCCATTGCAGTGAATGATAACTAAAATAATGTCTGCAGAACTGGAAGCGCTGTGAGCATTAATTCAGGGGCTAAGTAATCAAACGGTTAATGTGAGCATGAGTGTTAATAGCTGCCTTGATAACAAAATTAGTAGTGTCAACGAAGCTGTAAATACCCAAATTAGTAGTGTGAAAGAGTGTGTATACTATATCGTAAATAGTGTAAATGAGAATTTAATAGACAGATAACTAATGTAGGTGATTTAGTAGATAAGAAAAAAGAAAAAGTAAATGAAAATGTAGACAAGAAAATAGAAGGCATAAGCGAGTTAGTGAATCAAAGAAATGACTATGTGGGCAATAAGATTGACAGTGTAAATGAAAGGATGGACAGTGTCACAATGAATGAAGTGAAACATGAAATAATTGCGATGAAGAAGCATATGGAGAAATTTCTTAAGCAACTAAGTTCCATTAGCACCACACTGGCAGCCTTGGAGGATAGTCAGCATCTCTGCAGCATTGGTGTTGCGCAGCCAGGAGTGGGGAAGGGGGTCTCAATTAAGCCCGCCCCTTACAATGGCCACACTCCCTTGTCGGGAGTACCAACACCAGTTTGAAATAGTCTCCACCCTGAATGGCTGGACAACCAAACAGCACACTTACTACCTCGCCACTGGACTGAGAGGCCCCGCACTGAGCATACTACAATCTCTGCCACAGTGACATTGACTGGAGTACCCCACACTGGTGTTGACCTTGGAACTATGTTTTGGCGACCGATACCTGCAACATGCCCACCATGCCCCACTGCAAAGCCGCAGCCAGGGCAGCCACTGCATAAGCTTTGGCAAGACATTGTGTGGCTGTCTCAACTATCTCTGGAAGGGTGCTCCTAAGAGGCACACAGCATCATCGCAGTCTGCTTTATTGATTCCATCGCCGACACACAGTGAGTGAGTGAGTGAGTGAGTAAAGAGATTTAGGCAGCTCTTAACATCGAGGTCTTCAGAGCCGATAAGGGTGAAGTGAGGCGAGTATTGAGCAGCGCTGGGATGAAAGGACGGGGGGAAACGGCAGATCCCCGAGAAACCTGCTGGCCAGCGGCATCGTCCGGCACGATTCCCACTTGCGAAAATCCGGCGTGAACCGGCCGGGGATTGAATCAAGTTCGCCTTAGTGGGAGCAAGCAAGTAGTTTAACTGCTCAGCCACGGTGGCCCCCTGCCGACACAGAGGTACGGAAAGCGGTGTGTCTGGCTGCACCCCACACAATGCAGGACGCTCTGGTCCCAGCACTGGAGGTGGAGTCAGCAAGACAGGAGTCCGTACTTCGACGTCCAATAGGGGGCAGTGACACTGAACAAAGACGAAGACAGGATAACGAAGACACTGAAGGAGTTGCAGTTGGGTTTGAGAGACATTGATTCCAGTGTTCATGCTACAAAACTTTGCAGCCTCCAACCCAAATGGCAGAAGTGTTGGTTATGTGGACAGCTAGGACACCTGATAGCCAACTGCCCACAACAGCTGCAGAAACAGAAGCATCAGTGGGAAAAGAGGCAGCAAGGTGAAGAACAAATGGCTTCTATGAGTACATGCAAGCCCTTGCATGAAGAAATTGGTGAGCTTCGTGCATATGCCCAACAACTGACAAACCGCATCGACGAGCTGATGGTGCAAGCTGCACACCATACAAAGCAGCTGGAAAATGCACATGATAACTTGAGAGTACTGTCGAGATGCCCTGTGCACACTGCGCCATATAGCAGTGCAAGAAGCTCATGGCATGGAGTGAATGATGTGAGGGTCGCCCTCAGTAGTGGCTCTGAGGATGGTAGTCCCATGAAGGAAGTGCCTCGGGGGCAAAGAACCAGTTATGTGAACTCGAGAAAGGAAGTCAGGCAGTCAACAGGAGCTACCAGAGCTCAGGGTATGTCGGACGAGGATCCAGCCACAACCTACAGCATCCACCGCAAGTGCCAGCACTTTTCAGATTGGTAGACATGGTCTAAAGGAAGATGCAAGGGTGAATTCTGGAGTTGCTTCCTCTTTTCAAACCGGTAATGAAAGGTTGGTCCTTCTGTAAGGCACAAGAAAGACCTTACAGTGACAGGATGAAGACCCGGTATGAGAGGAGAATGTTGGGCGAGGTATTTCAAGAAGGACAACTGGTGTGGCTGTTTTCTCCATTTCCTTCATTTATTTTGCAGTTGCAAGAAACTTCCCCTTTAGAACAGTGTAAAAGAGCCCCGCTGGTTTCTACTGTTAAGTTTCATTTTTGGCCATTCATAATTTCTTCAGAATCTTGGCCACAGACTTTAAAATTAGCTACCCTGCTTTTCTTTACCTCTGCTAAGTTCATAACCATTTGTAACACCTGAAAAATGCAGACGCTGCCTGCAAACATGTGATGTGCCCCATCAGCGAAAGAGCAACTCAACTTCCACCATTTCTGCCAACAAAGCAGGCTTCCCTTCTAAAAACTCTGCTAAGAGGGAAACATCTTCAATATGTCAGAAAATAGAGGGGGAAGGGAGACACAACTGTTTTCACCTGGTGTAGCGGAAAAAGAGATGGAAGGAGACATTATGACAACATCAGCTTAAGTTTTGTCTCTTGCAAAACCTCTTGCCTCTTTATTCCACACGTTTCCTTCTTACTCTCCCAACCAACCTCAAACTGGGGAGCATTATACCTGACACTGTTAAACTGTAATTCTACTGTATTGATCAAAGCCTTCACTACATGAACAAGGTCTATTTGTAAGCCCATATGCATTGTTAATCTGCATGCATCATTTTTTTAATTTAGTCCCTGAATGCTCACTGTCAGGTTTCAGAGTTAAAAGAATGAAATCAGCAAAAGGCAGTGAGTAATATGATAACATTAAAGTTGATGGTGTGGTACTTGAATCTACGGAAAGCAACCATCATCAGAGTACTGCAAATAAAAGAAATAAATAAAAGGAAGCACCAGAAAATAAATTTCAATATTGGGTCTTATACAACGTAACTAAACTCGGTGCTCAACCTGACCAACCAAGGTGTATTATTACTGCAGATGTTTCCTTCGAAGACGAGAAGCTAGCACCAGGTGGAAGAAGGCAGAAGCCAACTCACGGTGTAGGTGCGCTGGGGGCGGAGACGCTGGTCGAAG
Organism: Clitarchus hookeri; assembly: GCA_002778355.1. Lineage (NCBI taxonomy): Eukaryota > Metazoa > Arthropoda > Insecta > Phasmatodea > Phasmatidae > Clitarchus > Clitarchus hookeri. Next base: position 43,199 of record NQII01002838.1, on the reverse strand, counting down.
GCATCGAAGGCATACGACTTAGTGCAGATGTTCTGGCGAGGCTTGGCTATCTTGGAGAAGAGGTGGGCAGTCTTGTCGACACGGTACTCGCAGATGTAGACGTGCTCCTCGGGTGCCCCGACAGGCCGGCCCTTGCAGTAAGTGTTGAGGTCCAGCACCCAGCAGTGGCCCATCACCAGGTCCACAGGCACTATCTCGTACAGCGGCACTCGCATCACCTCGTTCAGGAAGAACTTGCGCGTGGGCTCATGGTAGGTCTCGTGGGGCCTCAGGTAGTGGTGTCCGAACACAAACCTGTCCCCCCTGCAACAATACAGTGGTTTTGCCAATAAGAATCCACGTTAATAACCTACATCATGAAGCTGACACAGGAAAGCAATAAAGTATAGGTAGATTGCGATAACGTGAATGCTCTTCAAATCAACCTATGAAAAAAAACCACTGCCAGAAACTGCGTATAATTTAATGTAAGCAATAACAGCAATACTCACAAACAAGTTGGCAGCAAACTATGACAAGTAGTTCCATGTCTTAATGTCTTACTAGTCATAAAGTTAAAAACTGTTGCCACCTGCAATTAGTGTCTTTTAGATGTATGCAAATAAGAATAAAATGTGGCATGATTCTAATACACAAATGTTCATAACTCTTAAAATAATCACCTGGCTGGCGCAACGTTCAAGTTAGCTGGTTCATTGTTTTATTTTGGTATTTCTTTCCATGTCCATACTCGTGTCTACAAAACAGCAGTTTACAACCAATGTGATTTTGTATGTTTTTTTTTGTATCTTCTGAAATAAAGAATTTGTTAATGTAATAAATAAAATATTTTTATACATGTTCTGAGTGAAGTGGCATTGTTTGTTAAGAGTTCTGTTATATTACCCTGTAGTTAATTGTCCCAGAAATTCTTGGAATTTCACGTAAAAAGCTTACTTGGAAAAGTGCTGTTTCATGAATTTTAAGTTGGTATAAATTTCAAAGGTTGAATAAATATGAAGAAACTTAGAATGAGTGTGTTTTCTTATATTTGCAATTATGAAAGCTTAACTGTATGCATGTTTATTTAGTATTTAGGTGTTACCCACCTCACGATTGTCAAGTTAATATCTATGCAAGATACCACTCATTTTGAAACCATAACGGCAAGAAAATGTGTGGTTGATTGTTCCATCCTGCTCAAATTGATTATTTCGATGTATTGATGCACAGTTGTAGATATTGTCACTCTGCACCAAATAATGTGCATGTGGCGTGGAGACAATATGTTATTTGCACTTGCATGTGAATGATTGGAGATGTTAATTTCATTTTCACATTTAACACCATTAAATATTACAACTCCACTTACAAGTTGACGCATGACGCTTATTTGACATAGATATAAACAAGACTATGCCTCATCTTTACATATCATCATGTTACACCAGGCGGGGTTTGAACCCCGAAACGACTTGCTACGAGAACCTACCATTATGCCCCTAGATGCGAGGACACTCATAGACACGTCTGCCAAGATCGTTTCGCCCTTATGTCAGACGTCACGCCAACCCCCTCACTTGTGAGAGAGGCTACCCAATGCGAAGTGGCAAGATATTACCTCCGATTTCAACAGGATCTGTAACCCAGTCCCAACTGCATTTTGCAGCATATCCCTCCAAGAATAAGCTCAAACCACCCGCCAGTTGTAGGCGTCTCACCTCCTAGCTGCCTCCCCCTCATTCCAGCCACCAATTAAGACCAACAGTCAACCGCATCAGGTCGTCACTGACTTCCGTCACGGACGCCACGTGCCACTCAGGATCGTGAATCCCTGGTTCCAGAGAAGCTGGACCAGCAGCCCTCCTTGGGCACCAGCTCCGGCCAACAGCAGCCGCAACAGTAGCAGAGCAAGGAGCTACTCCGGGCCACATCCAGTACAGATAAACCTGTGGCAGTGTGCCAACCAGTACGCCGAACAGCTAAGCCCACGAGAGACTTTGTGCAGTGTCATCAAGCCATGCACCCTATCTTATATACCGGCCGGGGCCCACTAAGCAGTCAATAAGGTCAGCCAGTAAATCGCCTGTATCTATGACACACACCAAAACCTTGCCAGACCGTGACGTTGTCGTCAGCCACCCGTGTCAAGAGTTTTCGTGACACTTAACGTGGGGCCACAGCGCTTTGCTAGTTACGAATAGTAAAGCAGAACTAGGCCAGCCTGACCCCAAGATCCAGTAATCTAGCCGGACCAAGGCCAACCAGACTTCTGGGAAAATGAAAACAACCTGTGGCACTCTTATAACTAGCCAAAATGGCAGATACCAAAGCTATCATAGGCAATCAAGACGCAGCTGCGGCTACACCCAAAAGGTGCCATATAGCCACTTGCTTGGCATGGGATTAAATACCACTGTATGGGCACACTGTCAACATAGCTTCCATTAACTCTGTTTGGGATGGACAGACGAGCCCAGATATACAGACGGACTAGAGTTCCGGTGTAACGACTCCTGAACCCACCAGACTGCATTTTGCAGCTGGCTTACTTGTGCCAGGCTAGGGATGAACACGGTACACTGCGTTGTGTGTGCGCAGACTTACCAACACCTATGCATAGGGTGACCAGATGAACGAATCGCAAGACCGGGCCTCGGTTTGCAGACGTGCGGAACCACCACCCGGGGTAGCGACGGGTCTCACATTCCGGAGTTCGCAGGAAGGCAGCACGAGGACCCAATCACATTCACCCTCGACTCGAAGGAATTTTGCGATAACGAGGTCCCCCTAAGCAATGGGTTGGGAGGACACAGAAACAATTAAAAGGAAAGGCAGTGGAATGGTGGACAAAATACGGGGAATTTACTTCTGAGTGGGTGCAGTTATGCTCACGTCGAGCAGCGCAGTTTTCAGGCGAAGAAGTAATAGCCCACTTAACGACCAAATTACGTAGCTGAACCCACGCCACAGACTGAGAGGCCGAGATATTCATCAGGTGAAAGGTGCAAATGTTCAAAAACGGAACCTGTAACAAATCCCAAAGCCAAAAACCGTCAACAAGCTAGTGGAGAGGGTACGGGAAACAGAGAAAAATTACAAGGCACAAGTCCTGATGGACAAGCCGCGTGCCAGTAAAAGCCAAGAAACTGATAAGCAGCGAGCGAAGGGGATATCCTCCCTCACCCCCCACTCCAAGTTGCTCCATAAGTACCGGTTCTGTCCGGAACAGCACTTTTAACCAAGACTGCCCAGTACAGCAGGCTGATGAG